>VXAL01003120.1:747880-775107 GCA_013399475.1 Chauna torquata | reverse complement strand
AGAAAGAGAAAGAAAGAAAGAAAGAGGAAGAAAGAAAGAGGAAGAAAGAAAGAGAAAGAAAGAGAAAGAAAGAAAGAAAGAGGAAGAAAGAAAGAGGAAGAAAGAAAGAGAAAGAAAGAGAAAGAAAGAAAGAAAGAGAAAGAATGAGAAAGAAAGAAAGAGAAAGAGAAAGACAAAGAAAGAAAGAGAAAGCAGGATTCAATTCCTCCTTGAGCATTACTAAAAAAACAGCATATGTACCATAAGCATAAAACTTGACCCCAGAGAACTTTGATTTCTAGTAGAGATGCTCATTACTTCTTTAACTAGGTTGTAGAAAAAGAGGATTATAACATTTTTAGTAATTGCTTCACAGCTCAAGTTATAGCAAGAGTAGTCTCTACACAACAAGTACATATCTCTCTGTAATTTGTCGTTTGTATTTATTTTCTTCTTGTTCTTTCCCACTCTCAGATTAATTATGCTTAAGAGTGAAAATACCTCACCATGACTGGAAAAAATCATTAACATTCAAAACATGCAGTAAGCAGCCATATCACTAGTCACTTTGGTAGTGTGGTTTTTAGTTATTTTTTATATGCCAACAGCTGAATGAGTAAGCTAATCAAGTTACTTTCTACTTTTTTAACAGAAAATTTAAAGCTTTTTTTTCTGTTTCAGTTTTGCAGTTATCTTTATGGTCCTCTTCTTGACAAATTAGTTGCCTCAACAATCTAAACTCAATAAGCTTGTCCTTTTTTCTTGCTGTTGTAGCATAATCTTGATGTTGCAGTGCTGCAGACCCCTACTGTCCTGTGAAGTAATGAAATAGTTTCTGTTGGTCACTGTGTTAACAACCTGTGTTCATCCTGAGTGGTTTCTATGTTGACATCAAGAGAAGATACTTGAAACAAACACCTTGCTCTCTTGCGTGTGGAATGAGAGCATTTGATTGCAATAACATCTTCCCAACTCACTGTCAACTCTCTTCCAAGTTCACTTGAATTTTGAAGCTTAAAATCCTAATTAAATCAAAACATGAAAACCAAAATGAATGCTGAAAGCAACTGTAGACCAAAACCACAATAAAACATGACATAGGCTTTGGAAGTCCTGATTTTCAACAGTGACTAGGCTGGAGGCCATATGCTGCTGAACCATCTGGTCTTCCTTCAGCTTTACACACCAATTTATAAAAACAGACAATCTCATATATTTGAGTTTATGCAGATAAAGCCAACGGTACAGTCTAGGTAGGTACTGACCTTCTTGTCCTTACTTTTTCCTGAACTTGTCTAAAAGATAACTGAGCACAGCAGGATGTTTCAAGCCATAAGCTTTAGGTTAGGGGTGCAGTGCTATAATCATTAATAGCACTTGCAGTCAGCTTTTTGATTGAGAGACGATTGCAGACTGAAGTGAAACTGAATGTGAAACAAACCTGCTGATGTGGAGCCTCACCTCATTCCTCAACTTCACTTTGGTCTTCTGATTATTTCCTGTCGTATGTTCCTTGTTGCCTCCTGAGGTAGTCCATTAAAGGGGACTTAAGGCCTACACAACCACCCAGTTGGAAAATAAAAAGCTTTTAGAATCTAAATTTTTTTTTTATTCTGGGGGGAAGGTTAGATTATTTATGTATATTTGTTCCTTATTAGTCTGTTTATAGGAGTGTGGACTTTATTTTTTGGTATCTTACAGGATACTATTAGATTTTGTATGCTGGGGAAATAATTTCAGACAATTAGCACAATATCTCAGGAAGGGCTCATCTCCCTTACTCTATAAATCTTCTAACTATAAATATGTGCAAGAGAAACTCCTAGCGTTCTGTATGTTATCATAGTAAAGTCAATATGACTATTGACCTTGGCATGTTGAATGATAAACATAAGGAAAACATGGGTCCTTTATCAATACATAAAATCATCATTTTTGACAGCCTTTCACCCTCATAATATTAGAGTCCACTTTCTGGGTTTAATACTATCCACACATCCATTTTCATTGGTTGCAACTTTACTGTTGCAAATAGCTGTATTAATTTCACCTTGATGCTTTCCTCCTCCTTGAGATCAAAGGACAAAGGAAGCTGTTTGGATAACCATAGGATTATCTGCAGTTTCCTAAGCTTTTAAAGAATCCAAAAGAAGGGAGGCTGGTGGACTCACTTTCCATGTAAGCCAGGATGGATAGGCTGTGACAACATGCCTTTGTCAAGGGGAGGTGATTATGTTGAAAATTCTTCCATATTCTTAGAATTGAATTTCCAGCAGAATTTCAACTTCCCTAGCCCATAACAGAAACACATCCCTGTAGTAAACTTTTGATGTTTAGACTCCTAGTAAAATAAGGAAATTTTTTTTTTAATTCAAGTGCATTTAATTCTTTTAGGAGATTGATTATTTATAGAAAGAAATTATTTTAAGAAATGTCTTACACTTAGTAAAGTGTGACAGTGGGGAGAAAAAAAAAAAACAACAACAAAAAAGAGCTTTCACTACACTGAGAAGGATATTTCATTGGAAACCTACCAGTATCAGTGGTAATGGTAGGTAGCACACAAGATACCTCTCTGAAGCATTTTCTTGAGTGAATGTACCTCTTCGGTATGTACCATTGAAGGTACTGGACCTCAACTACCTTGAGTGTTACTCAACATCTCTGCCATCATCCTCCAAACCCTTTTCATTTTTGAGCACATGGACAACACTGATGAGATTTTACAGGCCTTACAGGTTGAGCGCTTAACAGTCTGAGCTCTGGTGCTCAACTACTGATGAGATCTGTATTCTCATCTAGTGCCTTGCTCAGGGCAGCCTTGACAAAATTAACTGCGAGGATGAATGTTTTTATGGCCACATAAACCATGAGGGGAAGCTTAGAGATGTCTTAGCTGGTTTCATGGGAAAACTTCATAACACTTGTATTTGCCATATCTCAGGCCTCTGCGCTTTTGGGGATGTAGGAATTCTCCTTCCAGGAAAGGACAGGACCATTTGTGGAATGCAGGTCCCCAACCATACTCACACACTGGGAGGTCTTGAGACCCTATCCACCCAGATAGTTATGATGCCCATGGAAAGATCTTTGCCCTGTACACCTTTGGCTGGAAGTGAAATACACATTTGTCTAACTCTGCACTGCCTGACTAGATCCTGCTGTTCCCTGTGAAGTTCTGAAAAACACTTAAAAATCCTCATTTTTTTTCTGTACTTATGTCCTAACTCAGGTTTTTTTGCTGTCTTACTTCACCTGAGCACTCTCGAGCTCTCGGCATACTGTGTTTTGGGTCAACAGGACTGAAAAAGCCAAAGGTGGTGGAGGGAGTGGGGAGGGGAAGGGACCTCAGGCAGCTCCTGTCAATTGAAAGACAACATTTAAATGGACAGTGAGTTTGATGTCTCGTATATATTCTTGCTGCTTTTACACCATAAGCTTCCCTCTTACCACTCTCATCCTTGAGTCCTCTCTACATATCTATACAGCAAAGCCTGACACTCAACACAGCTGAGCATTGGAGAGGAGCTGAGGGTGCTGCGAGTGGGTGCGGGCATGCTGGTGGAGGTAGGATGTGAGATAGTCTTGCGGTCTGAGATACCTTCTCACTCTATTCATCTGCAAGGACACTAGGTGGAGACAATGTCTTCACAGAAATCCTCCGTTGTTTGTTGTGGCTTTCACATGTATCTCAGAACTACAGAGGTGAGAGTCTAGCCTGGCAGCTGTTTCAGTCATGTCATCCCTCCCAAAGGGATCATCCATATCCTTACAGTAAGGACAGGTCTGCTGAAGTGCCCCTGATCAATAGCTGTCCATGAGAAATAACATTAGTTTAGGACACAGTCCTGCTGTCCTCTCATAACTAGCAACGGACAGTACTTAGATCTCTGTTAGCCCATCCCTACAACTGCCAGAAACATGAGGGCCTCTACCAAAGCTCTTATCAGTATTTTAAACCATAGTGTCTTTCTGCTCCTTAGTTTTATTGTCGTGTATATAAGCATATCAATACCTGCTAAAAGGCAGGGTAGAAACCGCTGCTGTAGAATTTTACTAATCTCAGAAGGGACGTCTGGAGGTCTCTAGTCCAGCCCACTGCTTTCAGCAGGATTAATTTCAAAGCTTGATTTGACTTGACAGAATTTGAATTTGAATTTGAAGCTTCAGTTTTGTCCCATGCTCATTACAGTTATTTACTGTCTTTAAATCCTTTAACAATATTTCATCTAAAGTACTTCTCTAATGTACTTCTGAAGTACTTCTCTATTAGTAAGTACTGTGCTTTTATTGAGACCCTTGCCTTCTCACTTTTGGAAGACCTTGCAGCTGATTAAAGTGTTCACTACAACTTTGATTATTTTAAATAATGCCACTAAACCTTTGCTTACAGCAGTAATTAGGCATTCATTAACATGAGAGCCAATATTCTGTGTTAATATTCTAGCCTGACTAGACTATCAACTTGAAGACAACTTTTAATGTGAGTTTTAAATTTCAAATTTCTCTTTTGTTAGATGGCTCCAAGTTAACTTCTTCAGTTACAGTGGCAGTTTTTTACGTTAGTCAAATCCACTTACCATATTTTTTAATGCTTGTAGCTCAGAGAAAGCAGGTATTACTCTGCTCTCTCAGTCTGCCAAGGGGGAGATCTAAAGGCAATTGGGTACTGAATTAACTTTGGATTAGACAGAGAAACAGAAGCAAGCCTTTTTTTTTTCTCTCAATAATTTCATATGTAAGAGATGAGATCTGAATCATAGGGTCTGTTTGGTGCTTTAAAGAGCCATGGGGAATTGAAGTATTAAATAAAATAATTAAGTTGATTTTTTATCCCTGTTCCCACCCAAGACTGATCTTTCCTAATTTGTCTGAATCACCCTGTTCTGCCTACATGTAGGAAACACACAAAATAACACTGCTGTGCACATTTCAGACTCATACGTCTGCTGCAGTCCAGCATATGCTGGAACTCTCATTGGTTTTGTTAAAGAAATGACAATAACTGCAGCAGTGGTGTTGTTAGACTTATGCTGATAGATTTTAACACTCCTCAGGCATCCTTACTTATATGTTACAGCCTTCCTAATAACAGTCACATGATAAGACCAGTATATGAACCTTTGTGTTGCCATAGGAACAATCCAAACCTAAAGTATCTCCCTATAAAAGGAAAATTTGTTCCTGTAAAACGGGCATAGGAAAGTTATACTCGTGTCAAATCCATGGCACTTTCATTTTCATTATCTAGAATAATTCAAAGTAAGATGAGTTTATGCTGATGATCTTTTCATTTGTGATGGGATGTTAGAAGTGCAGTCTTCTGCTATATTTGGAGAAATCATAGCGTAATTTCCATTTCTTTCAAAGCATGGGCTTTCTTTTTGTAACCTTCTAATAATGCTGTTGTGGTTTAACCCCACAGGCAGCTACGCACCACACAGCCATTCGCTCCCTCCCCCCCCACCCCCCCCAGTGGGATGGGGGAGAGAATCGTGAAAAAGAAAAAAAATAAGCTCGTGGGTTGAGATAAGGACAGTTTAATAGGACAGAAAAGAAAGGGAAAATAATGATAATAATAATAATAATAATAGTAAAAGAATATACAAAGCAAGTGTACACAATGCAATGCACAATGCAATAGCTCACCACCCGCTGACCGATGCCCAGCCTGTTCCCGAGCAGCGGCCCCCCCTCCTTTGCCCCGGCCAGCCCCCCCAGTTTTATTGTTCAGCATGACGTCATATGGTATGGAATATCCCTTTGGTCACTTTGGGTCAGCTGTCCTGGTCCTGTCCCCTCCCAGCTTCTTGTGCACCCCTAGCCTCCTTGCTGGCAGGGCAATACGAGGAGCTGGAAAGTCCTTGGCTCTGTACAAACACTGCTCTGCAGCAACTGAAAACATCACCATTATCTTCATCAAAAAATCCAAAACACAGCATTGTGTGAGTCTCTACAAAGAGAATTTAACTCTATCCCAGCCAAAACCATGACAAATGCCTTTTAGTTTTTTTTGCGCTGGAAAACTTACAAGTCTAATAATATTTATTGACTTCCCAGTTTCCAGTTTCTACTTTCATCTTGATAGAAAAATAATGAAAACAATACAGCAGCTTTAAATAATTTTGTGTTGATCTTTTGAGAGTGCTAAGATGACCGTAAATGTAAGCATGGGTATGTATGTGATCGCAGAAGTTAGACCACAAACTGATCAAAGTTCTTCTTCTTCACAAATTGGCAAAACATTTCTCTTTAGGTAATGTTATGTTAGAAACCTTTTTGTTTTTCCTTTTCTTTCTTCTTTTTTTTTTTTTTTTGAGGGGGGAGTTGGAGGGGGCAGAAGCAGAGAATTCATTTTTTCATAAATGTATCAATGTTGAGTTCTGCCTGGATATTTACCATAGTGAAGTCTATGGAGAATCTGGCCTTAACCTAGTTATGGGGCTGTGTTTCCAACAAGCATACTTGTTCTACTAATATTTACCACACACCTGTCACAGTCCAGATAGAATCCCTGTTCAGCTGAGCTATTCTCTTTCTCCTCAACATTTTCTTCAAGACACCTCTGATTTCCTTGTTCCTCAGGCTATAAATAAGGGGATATAGTAATGGAGTAACGTTGGTGTAGATGAGAGAAACCATCTTGTCTCGAGCTGGTGAGTAACTGGACTTAGGACGAATGTACATGAAGTTGGTACATCCATAGTGCAGCAAGGTGATGGCCAAGTGTGAAAAGCAGGTAGAAAAGGCCTTGCCCCTTCCCAGGGAGGAGGTGACATGTAGCAAAGCAGCAGCAATACAAATATAAGAAGTAAGGATTAGGAGGAAAGGAAGCAGCAGGATAAGTACACAGGCAGCCAGCAGGGGCAGTTCAGGGGTGTAACTCTGAATGCAGGCCAGGTGCAGCACAGCAGGAACATCACAGAAGAAGTGGTTGATACGATGCGACTGACAAAAAGGTAAGCAGAAAACAGCCACTGTCAACCCCGCGGCAACAGCAAAGCCTCCCAGGCAGCATGCCACAGCCAGCCTGAGGCAGAGCCCTGCACTCATCACTGCTATGTATTGAAGTGGCTGACAGATATCAACATAGCGGTCATATGACATGGCTACCAGGAGGAAGCATTCGGCCCCACCAAGTGCCACAAAAAGGTGCATCTGTGCAGCACAGCCTATAAAAGAAATGGTGCTGCCATCTACCACTATCAGGCTGAGGAGCGCCTTAGGGACAATAACCAAGGTATAGCAGAGCTCAATAACAGAGAGCTGACAGAAGAAGAAAAGCACAGGAGGACAGGAAGGCTCCATAACCACTGCTACGAAGATAATCACGTTCCCTGCCAATGTGACCAAATGAACAATGAGAAAGAGAAGGAAAAGGAAAACCCGCAGACAGAACAGCTCAGAGAAGCCAGGCAGGAGGAACTCCATGGTTGCATCAGTGCTCTCATTGTCCCTCTCCATGCAGCCTTCACATGGCATCTACAGGGAGAGAAACAGAAGGGAGATAGTTGAATTTGACCTGATGCCTGGCAATCAATTCCATGTAGGAAATAATGTTGCAACAGTGTAGAAGCAGTGTAGTAAAGCTCGTTGTGAGCTTTTATGGGGAGGAAGGTGATTTTGTTTTAAAACAAAGCTCATTTCACTCAGTCATATTCATACACATATATTCTCACATACCATATTCTCACAATCACAAAGGTACTTATGCCCAAATGATCTGCCCCAGATTCTTTGCCATGAAATCGATGGTAAGGAATATCAGCTGTTGGGTCTTCATCACTCTTTCTCAGTTGTTCTTAGGTTGATGACTATGTGCACATTTTGAACATGCCTTAGGTACCCTTTAGGAGTTGATGCTGATTAGTCTCTCCATTCTATCCTGCCTTTGAGAGGCAAACAATGACTCTCTGATACACACTCCTGATCTGAATGTCATACTAAAATGCACATGGATGTGCTGGGATCTTGATGACCTGCTAATCTAGGTGCCATCAACACCTAGGTGCCTTTCTTACAGACATTCTGCTGCTACTCATTCTGTTACTTCCACTCCCAGGCAGACCCATTTGTCCTCTATTCACACCAATATTGCAGTTCTCTACTTCTGTGCCAGGGATGTATGAAGACAATCAGATAGTGGGCTGGAGCTTCTGCTCTGCAATCTACTCCAGTTAATGGAGATTTCAGGTGTTCACTGACTGACCCCTCCCTTCCCCACCATGCATCAGCCTCAAAGTTCACCGTGAAACAGGGTTTTGAATAGAAGGGGTCAGTGACTAGACATGAGAATTCCAAAATTTGAGTTATTTTGTCTGCTTAAATCTTTATGCCTGTCTCAGGCTTGTGGCATCAGAGTTACGTAAACGAAATTCCAGACTCAAAACCAAAGATGTCCATGGCAACATATTTTGTATAACTTTTTTTTTTTTTTTTTTGGAAAATACAAAACTAATATGCTGGACTTAGAGAGAATGAGACCATGCTTGTCACAAAAACAATAGAAAATTCCTGGGAATGCGTAGTGTTACAAACCTGTTGAAGTTGTAAGGATCTGGTAAATATAAGGACATAGAGAGCAGTATAATAATAAATTACATTTACTGGTCATGGGCAAACAGTGGTCATTGCTCATGTGTGCATCATGTAAAGCAATATTTATTACAAGGAATAGTTCCAATTCTTTCTACACTTTACTGTAAGTCAGCAATAAAAGCAGAGATTCCTTGAAGACTTCTGTTCACATCAAAAAAAATCAATATTTAAGTATGAAAGAAGTTGGAAATTACCTGAAATACTCCAATGCCATCAAGGGTAAATGGAAGGAATTTGAAGCTGATGAAAAAAAATGTTAGAGGAGAGAGGGATTTTCCTGGAAAGAAGACATCTCAAAAAAGCTCCAGAAAGAAATATCAGTAAAGTTGAGGATGTGAATCTGATAAGCCTACACACCTTTGCATGATTCAAAACATCTGGGGACTTGGGTGAATAATGAAAACATCTACAATTATACTACTCAAGTGCAAAGCTAGGAATAAAATCTCTGCTTCAGAGCATAGAACACACACACAGCTATTCTAAACAGTCTGGCTATAAAGTTATCTTGACACTATGTAAGGAGTAGGTCTTGACAGAGAATAGGAGTTGATACATGATCTCAAGACTGCGGACTCAATCAGTGAGGACCAACTGGGGCTCCCTGCACTCCACGTACTGAGACTTTAAGAGGATTCTACTAAACACAAGACCAAAGAGTGTGGACGAAATGGGTTTCACTTCCTTTCATTTGGAGCTGATCACTTCAGTGACAACATACCTTCTCTGGGTTAGAAGACAAGGAAATACAGACTTCTTCCACTTGATGATGTTCCCAGTTCTGTCTGGGCTGAGATTTTGTTTCTCCCTAAGTCTGGGGTCCCTCTGGTTGTGAGTGTTCCCTAGAGCCAATGTTTTCTTTCAGCATTTCATAATCATAATCTCTTCACAGGACTGACTTCCTTATATACAATATAGCACAGAGGTCTTTTCTCTTCACCACTGTCTCTGCCCTCCTGCATGAATGACAGGCAGTTCCATTCCTCCCAGGGAAAGGGAGTTTGCAGTTTTTCTGTAAACCAAGCAACAGCATGTAGGTGCACCTTCAGAGGAAGGCAGTATTGTAACACCCTCCCTGAGGGCTGTTGCTCCTTACACCAAAGCAACTGGAAGGAGCTGATTATTCACTGGGCTAGTTTGTACCCCAAAAGGCAACAATTTACCTAACAGAATGCATTGCTGCTCTTTTTAAATCAAGATAATGTTTAAACCAAACTCACACTTAAAAGCAAAGCAAAACAAATATTAAAGCTTTAAACCAGTCTCTTGAACTATGTATGGAATTTCCACTGGTTCACACAATCCGTTATTTCTTACTGAGTCAGATGGAATCACTGTTCAGCAATGGATTGGACTGAGATTATTCAGACCCAATTTACATATATTGCCATTGATACATTTATTCCTGGCCATTTACAATGAAATCATTAAAGAGATCTGTAGGCTCATGTAAATAGAAAAGAGAGGCAAAGTCAACATTTTTGACTGGTAAAATGGAACTGATTTCCATTAACATAGCTTGGCAGAAGCAAGTAATTATGGCACCTTAAGATTTTCCTCAGGACATGATTTAGAGTAACTCTACAATTAAAAAATGTTCTTTAATATTTTATGTACGTGGCATAGTCAGCTTGAGACAAAACTGCCTCATGCATCAGTACAATCTATAGACTGACTGTTGGGAGCTTTGCAGAAAAGAACCTTCCAACGGACAGCAAGATGAACATGAGCCAGGAAGACACCAAGAAGACCAGCCACATACTGGGCTGCATTAGCAAGACAATGACCAGCAAGTGAAGTGAAGTGGTTATTCCCCCTTATCTGGCACACATGAGATCAGATCTGGAACAGTGTCCACTGTTACAGTCCTCCATACAAAAGAGATGACAACAAAATCAAGAGAAGTGAATGATGTCCCAGGAGAGGCTGAGGGAGTTCGGTTTATTCAGCTTGGCGAAAATGAGGCAAAAGAGGGATCTAAATGATGTCTTCAGCTAGTTGTTGGGGGACTACAGGGAAAACAGAGCCAGAATCCTCTCAGATAGGCACAGTGAAATAGTCACTATGTTTGCATGAAAGGCCACAAAGACAAAAAAGTACTTCTCCTCACAAGGGTGGTTGAGCACTGGAAAAGGTGCCATAAGAAACTGGTAGACCTTCATGCTTGGAGATGTTCACAAATGGCCCGGACAAGGTTGTGAGCAAACTGATACAGCTTCAGAGCTAGCTGTGCTGGGAGCAGGGGGTAGTCTAGAGACCTCCAGAGGTCCCTTTCCATCTAAATCTTTCTTTGAGCCTATGACTTTTTTCCACCTTCATCAGACTTCCAGTACGGACAGGAGCAAAACTGTGTGTACCTGAGGAGCTTTGTTGTCACAAACTAAAATACTTGTGGAGTTCCTTTGGTTCCTCAAAGGTAACTAACTGGGATTCTGTAGTGTTAAAATTTTGAAATAAGGCAGAACTTAAATTCTATATTTGTATTGAAGTGTTTTTACTCTTTTTTAAACCTATCATGTAACTTCTTGGAACTAAAGCCAGACAGTGGAATCTATCCTCTTGTGTCTCTCAATTTGCCTCCTTAACTTTGAACTTTTAAAACTTTTTTTATTATTTCAAATTCTTCCCCTACAGTTGTTCCATTTAAGATGTTGCAAACAATTCAGGGCACAGAATGTCCTTAAAGCATTTACAAAACTGAATTGTGAATCTGGCTGGAATTTCTAAGTACTGTTGTATAATAACCAATAAAACTACAACCCTGAAAACTCTCTCTGTGGCATGTCATCTCTGATGCTGTAACAGGAGTAAAAGCCAGGAGCTGGTTATTTTATGATTCCACCTGGCAAATAAGTGGAAGTAAATCTTTACAGTGAAGAGTTTGTTTTAGTCAAATGCTTTGCTCCCTCTACCAAGCTCTGTGAGAATTTCAGAACATCAGCTGATTAACTCATATATAGTTTCTCTTTGTGTTATAAAATAAAATTTGGGGGTTTGTGTGCCATTTCTTTCTTTAATTTATGCTTTTCTCTAACTCAAACTACAGGAGAAAATCTGCTACCTCAGTAACAATGTAAAAATAATTACAAGGAACTATTTTGACAAGTCTGTTCCAACTCTCTCATCTTCACTTGGCCCTTTTCTGCTGCTAGACTGGAAGAGAACCTAGGTGAGTCAGCACGTGCCCAGGAACCAATACCACATAGTCAGCAGTAATATGCACTATTTTTTTTTTAACATAGTGTCTAGCCTTACACTGAAATAAGTAAGGCAAATTATTGTTTCAGTTTGTGTGTGTGTAGATAAGCTGTCGCTTATTAGCATGTAATTTACCCCTCCCCACAATATTTCAACAAACGCCTACACATTACCTCCAAACTATGGTTCGCTGACTGAACAGGGGTGTGTTAGCTGGAATGAGGTATGTAACCCAGTGCCAGAATACACAGCAACAAGACAAACAACTAGCAGGAGAGGAAAAGCATATGCGTGTCAAAGCGGCTCAATACTTCCTCCTTCAGCCCACATCTTTCAGGTTCCCAGCATTTTCATTGCATCAGCTTAGCCAGATTCATAATAGATTAATAAAAGCTGCACGTTAGCATTAGCGTTTGCATGCCTTGAATCTGGAGCATGTTACAGGCATGCAGGGTTTGGCCCCACTCTCTTCCCCTGCACTCTCTGTAACAACGTTTGTGATTTTTTTTCAATATACACCCGCAAGGCTTTGGGACTTGCCTGCCTTAGCCCAAATTTGTATAAGGAGTTTCTTGGAATCCAGATATGGTTAATGAATCACATCATATCTGTTTATATCAACAATTGCAACATACTTCAGAGGATGCTCCCCTCCATCTTCAGAAAAACAAACAACACTAGGCTTGCCTATCCACTTCTGCGAATCGTCAGCCTGCTCCAAATAGGACAAGAAAAATAATAAAGCTGCCAGAGGAGCATTACTGAGAAGCTAAGCATTATCTGGAGCAACGTGGACAAAAATGGAAACTGCTGAGATACATAGCAGGAAGTCTGGAGGAGATGAACAGTTATACCCAGTGGCAGCTGAGGAAATGGCTCTTCCAGCTCAGACAGCTTCGTGCCACTGACAGGGCAGAGAGACATAAAACTAATCAGCAAGGCAAAAATGACAGCTGAGCAACATGAAGTACCTTGCCAGTGGTGAAAGATGATAAAAAGCACAAGAAAGATTCTAGTGGGGCTATTTTTCCAAAAGCAACGGGGTAATTGTGCAAAGAAGGGCATTGAGTAGTTGTTTTTCCTCTCCATAGGGCCTGGAAGTTTCCACCTGGTTTCAGAACAGCCATTTCCAGCAACAGCAACAGCTGCGTGAGACCCCTGGCCTGCACTACGGGGAACTTGGAGACTTGGGAGTCCTGAACAACACAATGAAAACAAGCATGACACAATTTTTAACGGAAGAAATTACCATGGTGTTCCACATCACTATCCACCTAGGGTGCCTTCTTGTCTAGGAGATCTTTGCATACAAAAGCATGCCAATATTAATCCTCTGTGGGTATCATACTGTTGCAGAAAGCAAAGATTTTGGCTTTAGAAGTTTGTTCAATATCCTGCTGCAGGTGTGTTCACAAGTAGAAGTTTGTTATTCAGAAAAGTTATGGTGACTTATCTGACTAGAGAAATTAAGGCAATTTTAAGGTGCGTCACTTGGGTTGGTTATGGTGAATAATGAAATGTAAGATTCACTTTAATGGCAAAGTAATGGTAGCAATGTGAAAATAAATGTTAGTATCATTTCAGAAAGTGTGTTCGTGATCGAGTAGGGCTGATTGTGATCAGAGTGTAGCTGGGCCAGGTGCTGGAAAATGCAGCATCTTGAGAGAAACTTTTTAACATGTACTGGATCCCCATTCTGGAGTCAAGAAACTGCCTCTCACAGAGGCAAGGCAATCTCACACAGACTTTAGGAGAAACAGTGTTTCTTTATTCCTGTAATGTTCTGAGCTTTCTAGGAACTGGGAGCTGAAAAGTAGGATGAATGGCAGCAATTTGCCTTTGTGAGGAAAAGCATCACCTTGCTCTCATTGATTTTCTATTGTTTGGCTTGGAAAACACTGTCTGGGAGCTCAGTCTGGAAAAGATATTGAACCATAAACCAACTAAAACAATTTCTTTAAAAAGGGTAGGTAGCCTGGCAGCTGACTTCTTCTCTTTGTTAATGGTGGGGCGCCTCTTTCAATTCATTGTACTTACTTATACTCTAACCCAGGCAAGGGCACTGTCCTACATCTCTGCTGAGAAAATGGTTGCATGTATCATTTAATACTATCATAAACATGCAAGCTTTTCCTAGTCAGAAAAACATGAAGTCGCTGAAAGAAAACTGCTCTAGAACTGGAGAAAGAAAGGGCAAATCTAAATTGGAAAATAAAGAAAGAGAAGATGAAAGATTTAAACTGAAAACAGCTGGTGAAAATGTTTGAAAAAGGCAGGCCCTGGAAAATATTAACTTAAACTCCCGTAGCTAAGAAAGAAGATAAGGGAACTAAGGAAGGCTGACATCCTGAAGACAAATCTGATCTTTTTCTCTGATTGAGAACTAGCTTCATGATTATTCTGGAATTTCAACTTTCATGGGCACCTGGTTGTTTCTGTGAAGGAGTCTATACAAATGTCCTCAGCTTTTCACAGCCCTTCAGGAGAAGCCATTGCACTTCATTAATTCTGAAAAACTTGACCTGCCTGTCAGCTGCCCTATTCAACTTTTCCTCTCCTCATATGACAGCTACCCACATAAAGTCTCACATTGTGACCACTCTACCTCACCTACAAAGTCAGTCAATTCCTCAATGAGATGATTCCATGAAACTAAGATGACTCAATAAGACAAAATGTCATGGCCTCATATTGCTGTAGGGCAAGAGAACAGGTATGAAATACTTGCATATGAGTAACTAGAACCAGAGAAGTGAAAAAAATGCCAGTACAATAACAAGGACCTCAGAAATAGTGGGTTGGGGAAGAGAAGGGGGGAGCTGGACCACTGTGAGAACAAGAAGTAAGAAAGCACACCTCAGTCATTTGAAAGGAATACATATATCACACCAGATAATGTTAAAGGGGGCTGCAGTCACCTTCACTTCAACTCTGAAAGCCTTTCCCAGTTGCTCAAAATGAGCTGCTGAACTTTCAGAGAAGGTATCTTTAGAGTACAACTCCTAGTGTTATTGGAAGTTAGTTTCAGATTCATTTGGGCAATTTTGTGGGTGTCTCTATGGATTTAATTAAAAGTTTGTTTTTTTTTAACAGCCAGCTGATAACCTGCAGCCTGAGGGGTTCATCTGGAAAGGAAAGGAGTATTTGCATCTCCCACAGTCTTTAAGAGTTCAGCAGTGCTCAGCTGCTTGGGACTAGGATCACAGCACTCTAGGGCCTTGCTGAATCTCACTTCATGTTGACATCTGAAAATCATGTATTTATTGCCCCTTTTTGTTCCCTGTGCAATGGTAAATGAGGCATTGTTCCACCTGTGCTCTTCCTTAGGGTGGTGGTGGCTGAGACGTTCCATCTGGGGACATCATTTGTTTTTAATTAATTTGATCTGATGCAACTGCTGCTCCTGGGAGGGATGGCAAAAAAGCTCATTCTCTTCTGAAGTTTTCCACAGGTGACACCATCCCAAACTGATGCTGCATACACTCCATCCCCAATGTACCCAGGCTACTGCCATTTCCTCCTACTCCAGTCTCACACTTGGCCATCTAGGTTAATGTTTTACACCTATGTCTCTTAAGAGCCCAAGGCTTATTTTCAGGCTAGCAAGGCATACAACTATTAGACCAACATGTTTTTCCACAGCAGCTTATTGCAGAAAGTAAACCCTGGCAACCAGCATCTTAAACTGAATGCAAAAACTCTTGTTGAAGTGGAGTTCAACTACACAGAGTAACTGTGGTAAACAGTCAATATATATGTGGTCAGAGAAAGCAGCTGGGCTGTTGAATCCATTCTAGCATTGAACTATGGAGGTTATTTCAAGCTGTTTCAAGCAAATTAGCTGGAGAAGGTAAAAGAAAAGAGCAGCTTGTTACTAATGGTGGACAAAACCTATGTCTTAGAAACCATATACAACTACTTGTTGGACTGGATAGCAAGGGAGCAAATGCTCAGCCATCTAGTTCTTGACTTCAGTATTCTTTACCATCATTTCTGCTTGTTATCTCACACAATAAAGTATGCATTATCTACTTCTATTGTTATGTTTCTTGTGTTCACAGCATCTCTCTATACTTACCTAGTAAAAGTACAAAAACTAAAATGTCTCAGTGAGAATTCAGCAAACTGTTCTTAATACAAAGTCAAGCAGTGCAACACCACGGCAGAATAAAGTGTGAGCTGCATTAAAATGATAATAGTGAAGGTCTGCATGAACACAGGTTTACAGGAAATAGTTTTGAGATAAGTGGATGCAAGAGAGACAGACTTTTAATAGCTTTTCTGCATAAGGACCTGTTAGAGATAGGAGATACAAATCTCAGCCTGCAGGGATTCTTGTCTAGAGATGTGGCATGTATTTAATTTCTTCACTTTACTCTATGGATGACCAAAGCCCTGACCTGAAAGGAGACACACCAAGGCACCACAAAATCATGAGTTGTGCAGAGGAAGAAGGGGACAATAGCCCCATTATTCTTGTGCAGAGTAGGCAACCAAGACCAGTCAGCTTCACTCATTTCCATTCAGTTTTGCTATTGGGACTTCACCAGCACAAATAATTGGCAAGTGCGATGACATTGAACTTTCACTGTAAACGCAGGACAAACAAGATGAAGCCCTTTTCACCTTCTGGGGGGCTCTGTGAAGACGTGGCAATAAAAGATGACTTGTGCTTGGCTAGGCTCTCTGGAACCTTGTATGGCAGCTTGCATTAGAGTGCTGACAAACACCCTTAGGCTGTCAAAGTCCCGAACACCATCCCGGGCAGGGGACCTGTGGGCACACTTATATTTAGCAGGAGAGCATGTTTATATTTACATGCTTGCTAACCAGTACAGCAGGACTAAGCCTTGGACTGGTGACCTAAGGCCTGCTACTACTGGTGCTCCTAATGTTTTCTAGACCTTATTTTCATGGATCTATTTGGTGCAAAGACTTATATTTAGAAATAAACTGCTTGTTAGAGCACATGCTCACTGAGAAGCATACCTATGACTTTATATTTAAACACTGAGAAGAACTTTCTATATATTCAGCTTTAGTAACTTTCTTTTATAAGCAAAACCTAATTTTAGGGAACATAGCCTGAAGGTCTTGTGACAGCCTGAGCAACAAACCAAGCAAAGTACTCAGACTTTCTTTCAGACTGATGAATGGGAAATGGAATGAAACTGAATCGGGTGGATGTGATACTGAAACACTCTCCAGCTCTACAGAAGCTCTTCATAGAATCACAGAAAACAAAGAATCTAGACTTGAAAATCCAGCCTCCTACTCAGAGCTGGAGTAGCACTAATACCACCTCATATCACCATGGTCTTGTCTATCTGAGTCTTGAAAGCCCTCAAGGCTGGAGATTCCTTCACCAGTCTGGATACCAGTTCTGTCTCTTGGTAAAAAGTTTTTCCTGATGTCTAACCAGAACCTCCCAAGCTGTGATTTACAGCCATTGTCCCTTACTGTTTATTTAATGGAGCTGGCATAAACCTCTGCTATTCAGGAGTTGCAGGCAGAGGGGGGAGGAAGAGAGAAGAAGCTAGCAGGACTGGAAGGAGGAAAAGCAAGATCAGGTTGGAAAACAACCTGTTAGAACAGTGTGAAGGGGGAGTAACCTACTTTACTTTTTTTTTTTTTTGCATGAAGTCACAAGGTGAAAGTGTTGAAGGAGCAGAGGCAGAGAAGTCTAGACCTTCTTTACAGAAAGCACCATGTAAATGCGATACCTTCCTCTGAACTACTGTGTCCCTTAGCCACTAGTCTTTCTGTGCTGAGCAGCTGAATTTAAACCAGTACTGAAATGATGTTCTCACGCGTGAAATCTACTGTCTCTACATTGTAATCGGGCAAGAGCTTGGCAGCCAGAGACTCTTGGATATTAGCAATGTCTTTAGCTGAGCTGACCGTAGCCAGCTGTGTAGTGAAACCGACTTCAGCCCTCAGTATATCCAGTTCTACTCCCACTTTCATTTTGGTTCCTGTACAGATGGATGGACCTACAGCAACTGAGTCTGTGTGACAAATATCTTGTACTCCTGGGAGACACATAAGAGCCTGTTTTCTCTCTGAGGATCTGGACAAATGAAAATCATCACACAACAGTCCCAAAAAGCAAGTAGTCAGCTGGTGAAGGTGATCCTACTATTTACACTGTGACAGATTAAACCATACTCACCAGCCTCATGTGCTGGAATACAGCTGTAGTTGCAATGAGGACAGGCCACCCGTGGCTTTAAAGGATATGAGATTACAGAAATCTGTTAAACTCCAGCTGGAAATACCAGAGATGAAACTGTGTAAGCTTTGCATGTTATTAAACACTGGTTTTATTTATTCTGGATTTTGACAGAAAAGGCAGTCTTTAGGTGCCTGAAATTTAGGATAGGATTGATGTTAGAGAGGCCACAGTGATAGGAGTCTTGATATGTGCCTCTCAACACATCTGCTGCATACTAAAATTAGAAGATCAACTTCATTTTAATTAATAATACATGTAATTGTGCCTAACAATTAAACAAATGAAATCCTTTCAAGATGCTCCAAATCAAGGCTTTAACTTTTACCAAGGTAGAGCAACAATCTTTTTCTCACTTCCATCCATACTTTCTCAACTCACTACTTATCCTGTCTGATTTTGAAAGCTCAACAGCTATTCCCCGAAACACTGTTGCTTTTGAAAGGGATCTGGGGGTTCTGGTTGAATATGAGTCAACAGTGTGCCCTGGCAGCCAAAAGGAACAACAGTATCCTGGGGTGCATCAAGCACAGCATTTGCTTGCCTGTCGAGGGAAGTGATTGTCCCACTCTACCCTGCATTGGTGCAGCCTCACCTCGAGTGCTGTGTGCAGTGTTGGGTGCCACAATATAAGCAGGACATAAAACGATTAGAGAGCGTCCAAAGGAGGGCAACAAAGATGGTGAATAGTCTAGACAGCAAGATGTATGAGGAGCAGCTGAGGTCACTTGGTTTGTTCAGCCTAGAGAAGAGGAGACTGAGGGGAGGCCTCATGGTGGCCTACAGCTTCCTCATGAGGGGGAGCAGAGTGGCAGGCACTGATCTCTTCTCTCTCTGTTGACCATCAAGAAGACCCAAGGGAACGACATGAAGCTGCATCAGGGGAGGTTCAGGCTGGATATTAGGAAAAGGTTCTTCACCAAGAAGGTGGTCAGGCACTGGAACTGGCTCCCCAGGGCAGTGGTCATGGCATTGAGCCTGCCAGAGTTCAAGAAGCGTTTGGACAATGTCCTCAGATATATATGGTTTAATTTTGGGGTAGGTAATTCTGTGTGTAGCCAGGAGTTGGATTCAATGATCCTTGTGGGCCCCTTCCAACTCGGAATATTCTGTGGTTCTGTGATTCTATGATACTGGCTGAAACTGCAAACTGGAAAGCTGATATCCACCAGCCTTGAACAGAGAGATCTCATCTGTGCTACAGCAACTGAGCAAGAAGAGTTCCTGGGGACTGAATCCCACTGTACATGCCTTAACTATACTTACATACTAAATTTGAGAAGTAAATTGGCCAAGAAAGAAACTCTGTAGCTGCTGTTTTCCCAGTGAAAAACTGGTCTGGGCAACTTTGTTCATTCCTAAAGCCAGAATCACAGATTTGCAGAAAAGATATGGGGGGAAGGGACCTCTGGAGGTCTCTTGTCTAATCTCCTGATGACAGCAGGTCTGACTACAAAGTTAGGTGAGGTTCCTCAAAGCTTTGTCCAGGTGAGTTCTGAACATCTCAAAGGTGGAAGCTCAGGGCACCTGTTGCAGTGTTGAGCCACTGTGGGGTGTGGAATTATTGCTTTGTGCTCTGGGGCATGTTTACATCAATTAGGAACATGGGGGAAAAAAAAAAAACAAACCACCAGCCCTTCTCAGAGTAGTTGTATCCCCCTACAGACAGGGTTTCTGTCTCCTGGAGTTACTGAGGGGAGATATTTTGCTACACTAGCAAACTACTCCTCTTACCATAATCTGTACCCCTTCTTGGAGGAGAGAAAGGATTTCTGCCAAAAAAAAAAAAAAGCTACATCTACCTAGTCTTTAGTAGTGTAGCAAGTTCTTTAACTAAAATAATGCAATGTTGTGATGTGGACAATCCTCACGCAAAGTCAGTGTTAACACATGGGCTTTCGCTGACTGCACTAACTATAGTATCAGTACGTTTTGCCCAATAATGGTACCCTTCTGGTGTTTGCAAAAGCCTTCACCCACTCATACTAATAATTGCCCTGACATAGACCGTGGTTTGGGAGGTTTGGAGTGGACATCAAGAAGAACTCCTTCACTAGCAGTCAATGCAACACCAGAAGGGGTACCAGATGATGGATTTTTCATCCATTGAATCTTTCAAGACTGATGACAAGGAAATCCATGGACAACTGATAAATAACAAATGAATTCTTAGTTTTGCTTACAGCTTCTCCCACAGAGGGTATCCTAATGTGCTTCCCTCCCGAGCTGCTGCTGTTGAATGGGACCTGTTTCTATCACCATTCCCTTATATTCCTGTTGTATTCATTCACCATCAGCCGATAGCTTTATCCAATGGTATATTGAAGTTCAGACCACGTCATTTTTACTTAACAACAATCCCTGAATCCTTATTAATCACAATGACAGTGCAGTAGAGAGTTCTGCAGAAATTCTGGGCAAGTACTGCAGAGTTTTGCTCAAATATTGCTAAGATGGATTAATTACATAATATTAATAAAGAGCAAACCATCCCTTCTCCTACCCATTCCTTTTTGGTGGTCCAGGAGCATAGTCAACACACACACAAAAAAATGAATAGAGGTAGTGAGTGCTATTGTTAATTGTTTCAGGAAGCGGGTATTCAGGCTATAGTCACCACAATTACCTGATACCGGCCACAGAAGTTTGCAATTAATAGAGATGAATTATGTAAACTATGCAAATAAGGATATTCCAGAAACGTTTGTTTTACATTTTAACTTCTCTAACAAGGACTGTCAGAGAGCAGTAAAAAAGGAATTTCTTGTATTGTTTCTCTAAAATTCTCTTGACACAGGCAGGCTCCTGACACCAGTGCCAAGGGCTGTAGCACAAGGCTGTTGCACAGTCAGTTCCCCACGGCACACTAGGTTCAGCTTCATTGCCCATTTCTTTCCAATCAGAGCCATCTGTAAAATTCACCCCTCAAAAGGAAAGCCTAGCTTTGTTACTAGCAGCGATCCCGCAAAACACAGGAAGCCCATTTAGGGTCAGCTCGCTGTAGCTCCATTCTATCTCTCTCCAGAGGATGGCAGCAGAGGCCAAGCAGCTCTGAAGGACCCTTCTCTGCTCCCTGGGTCAGACTGCTCTGAGCTCCCTACTGTTTAGAGGCTTGAGCTCAGGGCGTGATCCAAGGGTTCCAGGTGCGACGGAAAAAAGCAGTACTCTGTAGTGCAAGAAAAAACACTGTGCACACATGACCCCTGCCTTACCCAGAGTTTTCCCTCACATCTGACCAGAGGAGGGGTTCCTGCATGATGTCAATAGGTCCAAGGACCACAGTCATGCTGGGAGCGCTGCACCTTTTGAAGTGATGAAAGAAACACTGGTTTTCCCACTTTTCTCAGGAAAACCTGGGATTTTGGGGGTAGAGGGAGACTAAACTACCATAGCATTGGGTTGCCAGTTGAAAATAAAAAGTATTTATTTCTTCAAGCAGTGGAAAATATATGTATGATTTAGCTAGCATACTTCAGGGATTGCACAAATTCATGAGATAGGTAACTTCCGGTGATGAATAATAGAAAATATACCTCGTACTAGCTGTAGATTGTTTTTCTTAAAGATATTTCTTTTGTGTTGAGATATTTCTAGAGCAAAATGAAAATAATATATTGTATGTATAGAGATGTCTATATCTACATATGTAATAACATATATCTATATGTATAGTAATACAAGTAGATGGCACTATTGTAGATGGTAATAAAAAAAACAGTGGTATTGTCTTACAAACAGAAAGGAAAGTCCCAGTGTAGAAACCGGAAATAGGCTGTAAATAGAGACCTATTAGTATGGCATAAAAACAGACTAAAAGTCATGTTTTTAAAGCAGAAACGTGGAAAACAAACATACATCTTTGTAGACATCATAATTTGTGATCACAATTTGCAGTAAATACCTTTATAGTGTCTGTTTAGAAATTAAACAATTTGTTTAGAAATAATGCTTCATAACATTTGACAAGCAAAAATAGTATTGCGCTAAACATGAATCCAAGCATTTTTCCCATTCGTTCTGAAGGAAATACCTAATACGAGATTTCTTGTTAATATTTTTCCTGTATCAACAGTTTCCATTTCTGTCCATGGAGTATGAAAGCAGAGATTATCTTCCCCTAGCATATTTGTCTGTCTTTTTAAATTCCTGAACTACTGATCTTGTTTCTCCTCATCTCCCCCTCCTCCTTTATTTTCTTCTATACGAGTAAAAATTACCTCCTGCATAATGTTATTCCTCCCAAATACTAGACTTTGCTCTCAACAGAAAAAAGGTGTTAGCAGAGCACTTAATGATCTTTTTGAAAGATCATATGATCATAGGATTCAAATTGATACTGACACAGAGGCCTTAAAGCGAAGTTTTTCTTCTGGGATCACACAAGTGTGATGTACCAGGACCATCCAGGATTTCTTTCAGACTCTGAGACTAATCAAGTAGTCACTCATGGGAAATGTAAATCAAGTAAAAACAGGGAGGAAAAAGGAAAAAAGTTGAAAAAAAGGGGAAAAAAAAAGAGTTTATTTAGTTCTTCTCCGCTGCAGTTAGATAGGTAGTTACAATTGATTGATTCTTTAAGACCTTTCTCCTTCACACAGGAGCATGAATTATTGCTCTTGCACATGTCCTGTGAGCCACCCCTCCAGTGTAGGTTTTCCCCAGAATGTCCTCACCATGCTTGAGCTGCGCAGGGTTGAATCTCATCTTCCCTGGCAGTTGGCATTAGGAACGTCTCTGCTGATGGGTGGGTTGGTCCACAGGCTAGCTGATGTTGAGTCTGAATCTGCAGTGACAGCAGGTGTTTCCTTCTTCTGCACCTTTTCTTAGACCCATGCTCAGTCATTTCAAACCAATTGAATGTGGTGCTCGTCATGAACTTGTGCTCAGCTCATGCTCCAGGCAGTGTCTAGCACAACATTTTCCTTTAGTTTATTCAACACTTGCATTCTTTTGTTCCCTTTACCTCTGCTTGCATGAGTCTACGGTATCACTGGAGATTTATGGGGGTGGGGGAGACCACAAGGCTTCAGCCTGGCATGGTGTGACATTTGTCAACCTACACTGGGCAGTGATGTGAGCTGTGACATACCCAGGAATTCTACCCATTGAGGGCACTCTGGAGGTAGCTTCTGTGCCATCCTGAAACCTGCCGTTGCCTATGCAATGCCTGTTAGTAACTGACAGTACCTTAGGTGCGTTCTTGAAAACTTGGTCTGTACATGATCTGTGTAATTTTTGACTGTGAGGCTTGTGCCTTGGAACACAAACGCACTCTTCTATGAATGCTATTTACAATGCTGCTTCTCCAGAAAACTGCTGAGGTGAACATCCTGCAATGATCACCAAGAGCAGTTTATTCAGGTGTGAGGAGTGTCCTTACTTGATCACATGGTTTGAGTCATATTGGAACTCTTCTTTGCAGAAAACAGCATCCAATAAAATCTGCTGGATTTTCTTCTCTAGCATGGGTGCTCAGGATTCAGCCCAGTGTCTGTTCAGCAATCATGTCTGGTCATGGTCTTTCAAAGGGCTCTGGTGTTAGGCGTTCTCCTCTGAAGGAGCAAGCACCAGAATGATCATCTAAGGAATTATTGAATTGAATTCATCACACAGTGAATTACAGAATTAGCTTTAGGTGTGGTTTTGGTTTGGTTTGGTTGGTTTGGGTTGGGTTTGTTTGTTTTTGTTTTGTTTGTTTGCTTGCTTGCTTGTTTTTTAATTAGTTTGTAAACATCGAGGGGAGAGAAATTGCAAGACAAATTAATTGCTAAGTGCTAGGACAAAGTAAACAAGCTGATTAGTCCCACTCAGGTCAACGTCAGTATGTGTAAATCCAGATCAGGACAGGAGCAGACCAACTCAGTTATGCTTGTGATGCCGTGACTTGAATAGCAGAGAGGGACAAAGGACATGGATCATGGGCAAACTTTCAGATGTTTAAGGAACTAGTCGATGGGACCCCCTGGGAAACTGCCTCCAGGGATAAAGGAGCAGAAAAGATCTGGGAGATATTTAAAGATATTTTTCTTAGGGTACAAGAGTTCTCAATTCCAACATGCAAGAAATCAGGCAAGGAAGGCAGGAGACTAGCATGGCTGAATCAGGACCTCTTAACCAAACTAAAACACAAAAAGGAAATGCATAGACAGTGGAAGCAGGGACTTACATCCTGGGAAGATTATAGGGATATGGCCTGGGAGTGTAGGGATCAGATCAGGAAAGCCAAGGCACAACTAGAGCTAAACTTGGCTAGGGATGTGAAGAATAACAAGGTTTTCTACAGATACATAAGACAGCAAAGGAAGATATAAGAAACTGTACCATACCTGAAGAGTGAGACAGGGAACCTGGCTACAATTGACATGGAGAAGGCTGAGGTACTCAACTTTTTTGTCTCAGTCTTCACTGTCCATTGCTCTTACCATACCTCCCAAGTCACAGAACGTCAAGGCAGGGACGGGGGGAATGAAGTCCCAAACACTGTAGGAGAAAATCAGGTTCAAGACTATCTGAAGAACCTGAATGTGCACAAGTCCATGGGACCCAATGAGATGCATCCTAGAGTCCTGAGGGAATTGGCCTATGAAATTGCTAAGCCACTATCCATCATGTTTGAAAAGTCATGGCATTCAAACAGTCCCCAGTAACTGGAAAAGGGGAAACATAAATCCATTTTTAAAAAGGGCAAAAAGGAGGACCCAGGGTACTAGAAGACCAGTCAGTCTCATCTTTGTGAGAGGTAGTAAGGTCATGGAGCAGATCCTCCTGGAAAACATGTTAAGGCATATGGAAGACATAAGGCATAAGGCATATGTCCCCCATGGTGATGGAGGACAGCCAACACGGCTTCACAAAGGGCAAATCATTCCTGACTAACTTGGTGGCCTTCTACAACAGAGTGATAGAATTCTTGGGCAAGTAAAGAGCAACTGCTGTCATCCACCTTGACTTGTGCAGAGCCTTTGATACTTTCCCANCAGTCCCCAGTAACTGGAAAAGGGGAAACATAAATCCATTTTTAAAAAGGGCAAAAAGGAGGACCCAGGGTACTAGAAGACCAGTCAGTCTCATCTTTGTGAGAGGTAGTAAGGTCATGGAGCAGATCCTCCTGGAAAACATGTTAAGGCATATGGAAGACATAAGGCATAAGGCATATGTCCCCCATGGTGATGGAGGACAGCCAACATGGCTTCACAAAGGGCAAATCATTCCTGACTAACTTGGTGGCCTTCTACAACAGAGTGATAGAATTCTTGGGCAAGTAAAGAGCAACTGCTGTCATCCACCTTGACTTGTGCAGAGCCTTTGATACTTTCCCAACAACATCCTTGTCTCTAAAATGGAGACATGGATTGGATGGATGGGCTGTTAGGGGGATAAGGAATTGGCTAGACCCAAAGAGTTGCAGTCAATGGCTCAATGTTCAGCTAGAGATCAGTGATGAGTGGTGTCCCCCAGGGGTCCGTATTGAGACCAGTACTGTTTAATATCTTCATTGGTGACATGGACAGTGGGATGGAGTGCACCCCAGCAAGTTTGCAGATGACACCAAGCTGAGTGGTGCAGTTGGTTCTCTAGAGGGAAGGGATGCCATCCAGAAGGACCCTGACAGGTTTGAGAGGTTGGCATGTGCAAACCTCATGAAGTTCAACAAGGCCAAGTGCAAGGTTCTGTTCCTGGATTGAGGCAATCCCAAACATCAGTAAAGACTAGGGGATGAACGGATCAAGAGCAGCCTTGAGGAGAAGGGCTTGGGGGTATTGGTGGATGAAAAACTGAATATGAGATTGCAGTGTGTGCTTGCAGCCCAGAAAGCCAATTGTGTCCTGGGATGTATCAAAAGAAGCGTGGCCAGCAGGTCAAGGGAGGTGATTCTCCCCCTCTACTACACTCCTATGAGACACCAACTGGAGCATGGCATCCAGCTCCAGGGTCCCCAGAACATGAGACATGAACCTATTAGAGCAGGTCCAGAGGAGGGCCACAAAAATAATCAGAAGGCTTGAACACCTCTCCTACGAAGACAGGCTGAGAGAGTTGGGGTTGTTCAGCTTACAGAAGAAAGGCTCCAGGGAGACGTTACTGTGGCCTTCCAATTCCTAAAGAGGGCCTACAAGAAGGATGCAGAGAGACTCTTTATCACTGTGTAGTGATAAGAGAAAGAGTAACAGCTTTAAAATGAAAGAGGGTAGATGTAGATTAGATATAAGGAAGACACTCATAGTAAAGAGGGTGGTGAGGCAGTGGAATAGGGTGCCCAGGGAGTCTGTGGATGCCGGATGTGTTCAAGGTCAGGTTGGATGGGCCTTTGAGCAACCTTGGCTAGTGGAAGGTGTCTCTGCCCATGGCACGGTGCTTGGACTAGATGATGCTTCCAACCCAAACCATTCTATGATTCTATGATTCTATGATCTTTATATATATTAAGATATATCAAAACAGGAAATATCAGGAGTTTCTATAGTCTTGGATCACAAGTGATGAACTTGAATGATCCTGCCAGCCAGGAGAACCATGGGATCATAGGATAATTCAGATTGGAAGTGACCTCTGGAAGCCATCTAGTCCAACCTATTGCTCAAAACAAGGACAGCTATGAGTTCAGACAAGGTTGCTCAGGGCTGTATCCAGCCAGATCTTGAAACTCCCCTGAGTATTGACCCTGCCTAACTTCTCCGGGCAACCTGATCCAAAGTTTTACAGACCTCATCATGAAAAAGTTTCTCATTATATCATTTGGAATCTTTCTTGTTTCAGTATATGCCTGCCATTTTCTTATCCTCCCACCATGCACACTCCGAAGAGCCTGGATTCATCTTCTTGATAACTTCCTTGTAGATATCTGAAAGCTGCTATTAGGTCCCACCAAATCCTTTTCTTCAGGATGAACAAGCCCAGCTCCCCAGCTTCTCCTCACAAGGCAAGTGCTGCAGTTCCCTGACCATCTCCATTGAACTCATTCCAGTTTATCAACATTGTTTTGAACTGGGTGGCCCAAAACTGGATGCATTGTTCTAGACGCTAAGAAGCATTGAGTAGAGGGGCATAATCATTTCCCTCAATCTACTGGCTAGGCTCCTGTTAATACAGCCCAGGATGCTATTTGCCTTCTTTGCTGCCAGGGCGCACTGTTGGCTCACTTTCAGTTTGCTGTCTACCAAGACAACCTGGTCTTTTCAACAGAGCTACTCCTCAGCCAGTCAGTCAGTCCCCAGCTTGT
>VXAL01003120.1:737107-747753 GCA_013399475.1 Chauna torquata | reverse complement strand
CCCCCAGGGGTCCGTATTGAGACCAGTACTGTTTAATATCTTCATTGGTGACATGGACAGTGGGATGGAGTGCACCCCAGCAAGTTTGCAGATGACACCAAGCTGAGTGGTGCAGTTGGTTCTCTAGAGGGAAGGGATGCCATCCAGAAGGACCCTGACAGGTTTGAGAGGTTGGCATGTGCAAACCTCATGAAGTTCAACAAGGCCAAGTGCAAGGTTCTGTTCCTGGATTGAGGCAATCCCAAACATCAGTAAAGACTAGGGGATGAACGGATCAAGAGCAGCCTTGAGGAGAAGGGCTTGGGGGTATTGGTGGATGAAAAACTGAATATGAGATTGCAGTGTGTGCTTGCAGCCCAGAAAGCCAATTGTGTCCTGGGATGTATCAAAAGAAGCGTGGCCAGCAGGTCAAGGGAGGTGATTCTCCCCCTCTACTACACTCCTATGAGACACCAACTGGAGCATGGCATCCAGCTCCAGGGTCCCCAGAACATGAGACATGAACCTATTAGAGCAGGTCCAGAGGAGGGCCACAAAAATAATCAGAAGGCTTGAACACCTCTCCTACGAAGACAGGCTGAGAGAGTTGGGGTTGTTCAGCTTACAGAAGAAAGGCTCCAGGGAGACGTTACTGTGGCCTTCCAATTCCTAAAGAGGGCCTACAAGAAGGATGCAGAGAGACTCTTTATCACTGTGTAGTGATAAGAGAAAGAGTAACAGCTTTAAAATGAAAGAGGGTAGATGTAGATTAGATATAAGGAAGACACTCATAGTAAAGAGGGTGGTGAGGCAGTGGAATAGGGTGCCCAGGGAGTCTGTGGATGCCGGATGTGTTCAAGGTCAGGTTGGATGGGCCTTTGAGCAACCTTGGCTAGTGGAAGGTGTCTCTGCCCATGGCACGGTGCTTGGACTAGATGATGCTTCCAACCCAAACCATTCTATGATTCTATGATTCTATGATCTTTATATATATTAAGATATATCAAAACAGGAAATATCAGGAGTTTCTATAGTCTTGGATCACAAGTGATGAACTTGAATGATCCTGCCAGCCAGGAGAACCATGGGATCATAGGATAATTCAGATTGGAAGTGACCTCTGGAAGCCATCTAGTCCAACCTATTGCTCAAAACAAGGACAGCTATGAGTTCAGACAAGGTTGCTCAGGGCTGTATCCAGCCAGATCTTGAAACTCCCCTGAGTATTGACCCTGCCTAACTTCTCCGGGCAACCTGATCCAAAGTTTTACAGACCTCATCATGAAAAAGTTTCTCATTATATCATTTGGAATCTTTCTTGTTTCAGTATATGCCTGCCATTTTCTTATCCTCCCACCATGCACACTCCGAAGAGCCTGGATTCATCTTCTTGATAACTTCCTTGTAGATATCTGAAAGCTGCTATTAGGTCCCACCAAATCCTTTTCTTCAGGATGAACAAGCCCAGCTCCCCAGCTTCTCCTCACAAGGCAAGTGCTGCAGTTCCCTGACCATCTCCATTGAACTCATTCCAGTTTATCAACATTGTTTTGAACTGGGTGGCCCAAAACTGGATGCATTGTTCTAGACGCTAAGAAGCATTGAGTAGAGGGGCATAATCATTTCCCTCAATCTACTGGCTAGGCTACTGTTAATACAGCCCAGGATGCTATTTGCCTTCTTTGCTGCCAGGGCGCACTGTTGGCTCACTTTCAGTTTGCTGTCTACCAAGACAACCTGGTCTTTTCAACAGAGCTACTCCTCAGCCAGTCAGTCAGTCCCCAGCTTGTGTCTTTTCTTCCCAGAAGCAGGACTTCATATTTGTTCATGCTGAATTTCATAAGGATCCTGTTGGCCAATTCCACCAGCCTGTCTAGATCCCTTTGGATAGCAGCCCTATTGTTGAGAGTATCGACAGGTCCCTGCAATTTTGTATCATATGCAAACTTGATTAACGAGCACTCCATCACCTGCTCCAGGCTATGTCTTTCAGTCATAAATATGTAGGAGCTAGGGGCTGCACGTCTTCTTGAGAGAAGCAGAAGGACAAGTGTCCGAGTGAAAGAAGCAAAGGATGAGAAACCAAAAATTTGAGGTCCATGGAGTGAGGAAAGAGCAAGCCAAAAAGGAGTAATTACCCTGTATGCTAAGACAGGGAGAAGCATCTGCAAGAAACAGAGTGACAGTGCTCCATTGTTCCGGTCCATTGTTCCTTTTTACGCATTTTATGCTGAAGAATCATTAACTAAAATGTCTGAACTATTTTAGCAACAGAAATTTTAGCAAGAGCAAGCAGGACAATTCCTCCACTCTTGGTGAGATCCTGCTGATCTATGGAGTAGCATATATGAAGATCCAGGTGACAGTACACTTGCCTGGTGGAAGAGCATCACTTTATACTCTTCAAACCTGGCCTTTATCCATAGTTATTAGGCACATGCAAGGGGTTCTTCAAACTGCCAGAATCATTAGTAATAATCCACCAGGGGAAAGATATTTCAGCCATGAATTTCAAAAAGAGATTTTTGCAGACATCTCTCAACTGCTTCTTCTGATAAGATGAAGATCATCACTTTCATGCAATATATGAGCAAAACTTCCAAACGTTTTAACACTAAAACCAACGAAAACCAAGATTTACTAAGACTAACATTTGAAAAATCCAATTGTTGAAAAGTGACAGGATTGTACAGATAAATTCACACATCACTTAGGTCTACATCCAAATGGGGTGAAGAAGCCTAATGTCAGACTTAGGTGTTCTCAGTCTAACCAACAATTCATACACCAGTTACCCTGTTCACCTGCAAACTCAGTCAGTCTCTGTGCACACATTTGTGTTCATCTGACAAGGTGCCATCGTGAGCTGCTGTGTCTACAGGGCACAGCAGTGTGCGAAAGAAAGATACGAGCTTGGGTATCAGAGTTGTATGCACGTTAGGAAGATACAGCTGCTGTGCTAGGAGGGGCTGATTTACAACAGAGCTAATTAACTCAGGCACAGCGTTACAGTGGCATGTTACAATAATTTAGGCTCCAGATCAGGATTTTTAGACCTGTCCACCACATGGCACTACCATGTAAGAGCACATTCAGCAACACCATTGAAGCCAGTTTCCTAAACTGCGTATGTTCACTATCCTGCAGGGCTCTTTTGGGTGAGTTATAAGTGTCTCACTTGGTATCTTAGCAGGGAAATCTTGAATGTGTCTGGCCTGTAAAGCCTGTAAATCACCCTGTAGATAACCTAAACTCAGAGAGATGCTAAAAAGAATTAATATTTCACAGGTAGAACCAAACACAGAACAAGATCAGGCTAGTTTAGGTAACCACCAAATATAAAAATTAGGCTCAAGGTCAGATCTTGTCTGCCAGGAAACTGGATATAATAATATAAATACACCTGCTTACTTTATTCTGTAGTAGTGCAGGATATTAATAATTGGCTACCTAAAGATAGGATTTACCAAAAGCAGTGTTCATTTGCCACTGAGCTGGTTTTAATGCCAAGATTCCACCTGCAGGCATAATGAGGTCTTCACACACTCACTATTTAATGACTAAGGCATAGACAGAATACAGCCCTGAAAGGGTTAGTCTTCTGTTACTGTTCCCTAGTACCTTAAAATTTAGAATGATTTCAGTATTTAGATTCTTTTCTTCTTGTTAAGCTGCAAAATGCATATATGTAAGTATTTATATCTCCGATTTACTTTCGGAACAAATGATATTTTCAGAAAGCCTCTTCTAAAAGCAGTTCTTTGGAGTATTCTGTTTTCCAGAGCTGGTTCCTGAGACTATATTAGTTTTCCAGTTCAATGGGCATATACAGAATAATTCATGATGCTTGAAGCAATAGTGCCTCCATAACTCCTCTGGTAACAAGTTCAGATTTGACAACCTGAGTAATCCCACTAGGTATGAGAGTCAGTGTTGTGGTGTTGGTTTGAGACTACACTTTTCCACAGCATGTTTGGACAATATTGGTAAGCTAAAGGAGTCTGAAGACAGAGGAGCTGATCTTGAGAGGAGCAATATTCACACTGAAAACTTCCTGTCTATCTCTCTGGGATAAGAATGAAGGGAAAGAGTTTGAGATAGAGGTGAATGTAGAGTAGAGCTTGTCAAGGATATTTATGAAGCATATTAGTGTTTCTTGAATGTTGTAGTGTATGTTTTTAGCTCTTACAATCTAGAGATGCTTCACTAGAATGTGTTGATTCACCCAGTAATGTGTGCAATGTGATTTTGATCACTTCAGTGAGCAGCCTTGTCTCAATCCACTCATCATGAAACTTCTGCAGAAAAGCAGCAAGGTTTGGTGTTTTATAGTGAACTTCTACACTATCACAACATTCCTGGCAGTCTCAGGACTTGGTCAATTAGTTCTCTGGACTAGGAGCACAAAGGTGTCTGGGTGGCTGCAGGTGCTCTGCTCCAACGAGGCCATTCTGACAGGAGTCCCAAAGGGGGGTCTGCAGCTTACCTGAACTTTTAATAGATATAGCCAGTTAAAGAAAAAGTGTGCCCTCTGGAGTGCATATAAAGATAAACTGAGGTAGGTCTATGCTGATAAATTTTTGTTAGATCTCTCTAGTGGATAGGTAAGATGACCTATTTTGTTTTAACCATGTTATACAACGAATCCTGCATGTTGTCAGTCAGAGTACTGCTACTGAAATTCTGTGCCCTACTATTGTAAATGAACTCAGGTTTCCCAGGTCCCTCACTCTTCAGGGGAGTGAGATTGCAGAGGACCAAAATCATAACCTACAGTCTCCTGCACAGCAGGGTGCATTGCTTGTTGTAAGCTGTCGTAACAGGGCCTCAGAAATGATGATATGTGGTGTGAATGTCAGCAGAATGACCCAATGGCTTACAAATGGGTGGAGGGTGAGAGCAGGCTTTGCCTGGTTCCTTTCCCGTACCCTTTCCCACACAGTGGGGGGAAATTAAGGAGGCTGAAAGTTTGACTGAAATGTGGTATTTATATAGGATAAGTGGCCCATATTTTTACAAGGTGCAGAAAATTGTTTCTGCTAAAGTTGCCAAAAGCGCAGAAGGGATGGTGAAGCCTACACCACACACACAGTACCTGTGCGCACATGCGGTATCTCTGGTCTGTTCTGTCTGCACTGTGAACATGGTCACAGTACTCAAGAGGTCTGAGATGGGTTGCAGTGTGTTTATAGAGGATACTACATCCTGGGATACAATACTGAATCTAAAAACAGCAGTGTAAATGTATATAGACAGAAAGAAATGCATAACTATCTGTATTCCCAGTGTAGAGGAACACTGTAAGGGTACAAAAGGCCATGAGAACATCCTGCCCATTTGTATTCAGCAACCTGACCAAACATCCTAGCAATTGAATCGTTCTACACAGGGAGAAGTATACATACCTGTGCACTGATTTCTCTTAGAAAACCATTCTCTGGCTTGTCTTTTTTTTTCAGGGCACCTCTGATCTCATTCTCCAGAGTGCTGACTGAGTAGTGTGGTCACCACAGGCACCAGCACAGCTGCTGGTGTGTTCTTGATTTACGGGTAAGTGTTACCCGTAGGCCAAGTGACAGCAAAAATGGGTGAAAACTGTGAAGAACATCAATACCGAGATTAAATTAAATGCTCATTAAATTATCTGTCTTCTGAAGCAAATTAAGTCCTTTTGTTGAAAACATGGAAGGGGGTGTCCAGAATTTGAAAAACATCCAGTCCAGACAATGGAAACTGTAGAGGTCTCACATGCCTGTTCCCTGCAGAGCAGGTTCTCAAACTAAGATGGAACCAGTATGTAGCCCAACTATGTCTCTCATTATGTGCCAAAACCAGAAATGTCTTTGAAGTTTATATTAGTCGAGCAAGAACAGAGCCAGCAGTTAGGACAAAAGAGCTAATCTGAAGTAAGTGGGAATTGTTGTTCAACAGCTACTGCCACTTGGCTCTGTAGGTCCCGACAGGCATGCTGAAGAAAGTCTTTTCTCACACAAAATGAATGTGTCCCTCTCTAAGCAAAAGGACTTGAGTACAGCATACCTACCTTTTTCTTTTTTTTTTAAACAACTAGAATGGTAAATGAAAAATCTAGAATAATCTTTGATACACAGCTGTCTTATCTCCTTCCCAAAACAGCTGTCCAACTTTCCTTAGAGCTTTTCTTTTCCTCTCGCCTACTCAGCAGCAACTCCTTCCATGTGAAGTCCTGTGGTTACATCTGAGTGACATGAGCAAGATAAAGGTGATTGGATTCAAATTTTCAATGTTTTTACAGTATGTTATGCAAGAGAGTTTTAAGCCTGGTTCCCCGGCTCTTAGCCATCTGAAAATATGTTCAGATGTATTATTTACAGTTACATTGCTATTGCTTTGCAAAGGAGGAAAATAAATCAAAATGCAAAAACTATCAAGTATCCACCTCTTAATATCGAAAATCTGTGGATATTACTTACTCTCTTCCCTTCTATGATATCTTCATGCTAACCTGGTTCTCTTGGCTAAGAAGCAGTGTTCATTTGTGGTACCTTCCTCTTGGAAACACACAAGGCCATCTCTGAAGTACAGTCTCTTTCAATCTTCTCATCCATTTCATGAGAAGAATCATAAATGAAAATTTTGCTGTGCTGTGAAGTATCTGTGAAAGTTGCATCAAGCTTGAAGCATGATAAAAATAATGAAATATGTCCAGATGACAGGTTTTCTTGCTTTATCACACTCACAGACTGGTTCGTTTTATCTTCCTTTAAAGACACTATACTTTGGTTGTAACAAGTTGTAATATCTCTGATTTCTCTGACTTCTCTTCATCTCCTCCTGCAAAAATGGAAAAATAATAAATGAACTTCTAATATCTTGAATCCACAAATAGGACCTGGGAATTTGTGACAGATGTAAAAGGTACAGATTCAAAAGAAATCCTCCTCTCTTCTTTATTACCTTTTTAACTCTGTCCACTCGATTCAGGGTTTTGCACAGCACCATTGTAGCGACGTCAGAAAAAACTTCAGATGAGCTCGCTTTGCTCTCAGTAGCAGTCTAACCATAGAGCAGCAGCAATCCCAATCCGAATTAGACCATGTGAAATTCTGTGGCCACTACCTGCTAGCTAGGTAAATACCATTGTGTAAACCTTCATACATACTTCATGCATGATAAATCATCACTGCATCCTAACTTCTAATTATTAAAAAGTTGGATTATTCTAGTGAGTTGTGTACTTTATACTTCATATGTGGTAAGACTACCGACCTCTAGTTTTATATAGTACTCAAAGTTACTGAGAGAAACAGGTTAGAGAACATTCATGTTTTGTTATTAGATGGTTCTTCTACAAAGGCTGTTGTAAAAGCTGTTTTTACAGATATTACCAATAGCAAATTCTTAAGTGGCTCTTATGCTAATTTGAGATTTTCTTCTAAATACAAAATTTTTCATTTCTTTGAAGAGTTTTCCAATCAGTTTTGTTTAGGAAATGCTAGATTTTCTTCAGTCTTTCCAGAAATCATCTCCTTTTTTGTAACTAAGCAGTACTTCTGAATATTGAAATTCAATAGATGTAGTTACCAACAAATAGTTACATCTGTACTGTATCTGTCATTCTATCATTTCCTCAGGAAGAAAGAGTTGTGCACTAGTCTGTACAAGAATGAACAAAGGAAAGCTCATTGAGGGTTTTGTCAGCATTTGGCATGTGGTTTCATCTTCTTTAAAGCTGACGTTTCTCAGAAGTTCTGATGTGCTGGGAATGTTAATCTGAATGGTGCTTAGGGTGTGGAAAAGATACTCCAGCTCAAACAATTGTTTTGTTAAACAGGTTTTTGGAAAATGAACCACAGCTGACCTTATCACAGAATCATTTGAGCAAACCAGAAATGACCTTTCTCCCTCCTTGAGGAGTTTGCAGAGCATGTGTGGACTATAGGGAATTGCCCTGTCATTGATTCCTAGCAATGTGAATTTCATTAAGGATGAAGTACAGGGGCTATAGTGGTATCAGGTGGTATCTTGCATGAACACTGCCTATGCTGCCCCTCCTTTGTGGACATCTGAAGTTTGGACCATCTAGGGGAGTAGAAGTCTTGCATAAGATGTATCTGAAGGTTGCTGCCATTTCCTGATTTAAAATCATTGTAAAGCACAGTAGCTTGCATGTGAACAGGACTGATGTTACAGCACAAGTATCCCAGCACTGGAATAGTGGAATACCCTGCTTCTGGAAGTGGATGGCTAAGAAACTTGAGTGGGAACCACAGCTTTAGAAAAACAAAGACTGCTGTATGAGAGGGAAGCCCATTACTTTGTAAAAGCCCTCCCATCTGGCTGCAAGTTTCAGACATGGTGACCTGATTGATGTACTGGACAACAGGATGCCAAAAATGTATGTAACAGAAGCTTTCTAAGCTTGAGGGTTTCTTCACTTGAGTGAACTGACAGGGTTATGCAGAAACCAAGGCAATTTTGTGTCATGCTGCTGGTCTAGGTGGAAGCTGTCTAGATTGCTCACCATAGTTGTTCCTTCTTGAAGAGAGAGCATCATTTACAGCTAAAGCTACAGAAACTAAAATACATTCCACAACCTCTTTTTTTTTTTTTTTCCTTTATCTTCTCAACTAGATTTTCAGTCCAGAGGTACTGGAGGAACTGCTAAAAGGCAGATGGTTATGCGGAAAACTGAGCATGCACTATGTAAAAGACAAATGTAGAATATGCCAGTTGCTCCAAATGACATCCTTAATTTGATGCTATTAAACATGAACATATTTCTGGGACTTAACTGAGGAAAGTAGGATATGAATTGATTGTATGGCGTGTCCTCCAGGAAAACCTTCCCTTGGGGAAACACATACTTGATGGCAAGTACATGATTGCTTACACCTCTATGGGAGAAGCTGAAAATTTAATTCGCATGTGTATTTGCACCTGACAGGCAAACCAAGGTCTCAGCTGTCTATCTCATGTTATAGATGTGCATGGTTACAGCAGACTTATTGGCTAGTCTGCTGTGGGATTTCCTCTTTTTTCCTCTTTCTTCATAGCTTTTCAGGAAAAACATCCAAGTGCTCCTGCACAACAGATATCTTCGGAATTTCCAACCTATATAGGGTAAGAAATACAATTGGGACACATCACAGGTACTACCCATAATTTAACTCCTGGTCAAGCCCTATTTTAAGAATTCCTGAAAAGTTGCCTATCAAAGAAAGAAAATGTGAAGATATCAATGAAAAGAGTAAGTGCATCAGCTCATAACAAATTTCTTTGCCTCCCTTGAAAAGTTACCACAGTTCTATTTGCATACAGTATCTCCATTAATAATTGACAGATAGAACAATTAATTGTGAATTGTTTCTTGCCTTTTCTTATCCCTTTCCCTCTCATCAACAATTGCAACTTCTGAGCGAAATTTCACTATAGGGTCACCAGTAAGGAGAACAGGTTGCCTCTAACCCAAGAAGATTGCAAATTGATTGCTATGGGATGAAGTTGCAGAGGGAGTCTAGTATTTCTTTGATGTTATCTCATGTGCTTCATTCAACATTGAGGCCACTCAGCTATCCTTGCTTTCAGAATGATTTCAGCCACTTCCCTCTCACACTTGCAAAATTCACTCTCCCATCGATACTCCTCAGAGAGGGTGCCAAGCATTGCAACCACCAAATTCCAACTTTTACATACTATCTAAACAAAGGATTCTCCTGTTTTGACTCTTTTCCAACCAACTTGTTTCTTTTTTTATACTCATTCTGGAGAGTAGCTTTTGCCCTTGCTGTTGCTGTAAAGTTTTTACCCTATCCCAAGAATAACAGTATTTAGTATATGTATATAACAGAGAAATTAAGGAATTCTAGTTGTATCTGAGTTGTCTCTTTCTCATTCCACCCTTTTGGCAGATGACTTTGAACATGAGCTGCTGTTGATCATCTGCCTGAAGTTTTGGCCATATAGTTTCTTCCACTGTGAGACACAGGCTATGGGTTACTGACTACTAACCAGTATTATTGTTAGTGTGACTCTAAAACTTCCAGACAGGATTTTAAAAGCTACTATCTATCTGCCCTCAAATGCATCATTCTACATTCGAATGCAAAATAATAACTGCCTGCGTGTAAATATGTATAAAAGAATTTACAGCATCCTAATGTTTGTTCTTTGCAGTAAGATTTTCAAAACTGGTTCATAGATTCACCTCTGAACAAACATGCCAGTGTTAGAACAAACAAGTCAGTGTTACTGTGGATGCCATATTTTAACCTGGAATTGAAGTCCTTCAGCAGGATCCTTCTTGGATATACAATGGAGCAGCCAAAATTGTATGCAGCTGATGACATTCTGTGGAGTTTCTCCTCAGGCTGACTTGGAACTTGTGGTCGAAATTAAAGTTTGTGGTGCCTTAGGCTCTGTACATGTTCACTTCTGAGAGCTAATTAATCCTATGGGGTCATCTGAGTATAGGTTGCTGTGCAAACAATTCTTGTATGTCTAACAACAACTTCTGGTGCAAGAAAGGAAAAACAAAACAAAACCATAAAGTGGGAACAGTAATGTGATGTACGTGTCACAGAATTTTGAAGAGAGCAGGAATATATTTATGCAGGGTTTTTTTGTTTTTTTTTTTTGGCTTTTTTTTTTTTTACGCAGGGCTTTAAATATTTTAGCTTTTTTTTAGT
>VXAL01003120.1:707529-736741 GCA_013399475.1 Chauna torquata | reverse complement strand
TTTTTTTTTTTTTACGCAGGGATTTAAATATTTCAGCTTTTATGTAGTATTTTATGACAGAAACTTAGATCTAGAATCATAGAATATCCAGAGTTGGAAAGGACCACAAGGATCTAGAATCTATAAGTCATCCCAAAGAAAGTAATTCTGACTTTAAAAGCTATGGACTGAAAGACAGTCATCAGGTGTTCTGCCAGGTAGTCAAGAGTCATGACCTATCAATGCATCATGCCCAGACGTGAGCCGAGACAGAGTAAGCAAACAGCTCCAGGAAGAACTGTGTTCTGAAGAACTGTTTTTCAAAGAGCCAATTATTTGATCAGCAATATAGCACTGCAGTGTTACAAAATAAGCTAAATGGCTGTGCTTAATCATCAAGCTGTTTCAGTGCAGAGAATATCTGACCTTAAGTCTAAATTTTATATTCTGTGTTTACCCAAACATGCCTGAACTTGTTCTGCAGACATTTCTAATTAAGCAGAGAAAAGTTCAGCCTGTTTATCTATCACCTCTTAGTTATGTGCATCACGTTTGATCCTTCCCTAAACATCTCTTTCTAGCATAACGCAAGTTACAAGCTTTCCTTATACAGAATTCTGTTCAAATGTCTATTTGTACTTTACTATGAATTAGTAATAATCCCCTCTGTGAACATTTTTAACTGATTGTTCATTTTGGAAGCAGTCTTTTTACTCTGTATTTGTACCATGCCTAGTTTAACAGGGACTAGGACCTCCAACTAGGACCTAGTTGTGGTCCCCCTGTTGATAGGGAGACTTAGATGCTGATGCTCTTGTCTTTCCCAAGCATCAGCATCTTTCCTGAGTGCCACACAGTACCTTTTTATGAGGATGCATGATGAGTAGAGCAGGGGATGCCAGGGAGGGGGTTGTGTGCTTCTGAGATTCCTCTTAAAGCCTGCCACAAGAGTGAGGGGTGTGGATGAGGGGTGTGAATATGATTTGAAGGACACTGCTAGCTAAGCAACAGAGAAGTTGCTTGCTAGTCTGCATTGCACTGTACCCCAAGGGAAGCTAGACACCCTCTCCTCTGCCCAGAAATAAAAGAAAGGCCCCTCTCTAGTGACCAGGAGAACCAGACGGAGACAGACAGGAATATGACGTGGTTGAACTCACAGAGTAACAGGAACCTTGAAAGGTAATATAATCCACTTTTTTTCCCAAGAGAAACACAGGGAAAACTCAGAGATAACACTTATTGGATTCAGAAATACTCTGACTGTAAATAAACTTTAAGTTATGTATGCCAAGAAAATAAAAGAATGTCTTCTTTCTTTTTTAAGAAGTGATATTTTTCACAAAGTAAATATTGTTGTGCATATTTCCTAGGAAAGCAGATTAGAGACACCCTAAATAATCTCACTCTATCTATAAACAGTGTTCACATTTTGTCATTATTATGTCAAGATGCTGAGAGAGATCTCTGAGACATGACCACAGCAATTCAATAGGACTTCCAAAATCATTTATTCCACATATTTGTTTGAGCAGAGGATGACCTTTGCCACTAGATTTGCTGCTCCAAAAGGTATTAATATTGGAAAGTTGTGTTAATAAAGGGCATAAAAACATAATGTGCGTTGCTGTTTTGATGCTTTGTTATATATTCCACAAAGCATTGTGCTTAGGCCTTCTGGAATAAGTCTAAAGGTGACAATACACAGCTCTACACAGCCTGGTTTACCTTAACTGAGTAGGCTGAGAATGCCACATACCACAAGCCCACTGTTCACACTGCTACAGTCCATGTTTGAACACACCATTTTTTACTTCTCCTTCCCACTTCACTATTTCCTTTCTTTTGGCACAGTTGGCTTTCTCAGGAAATTGCTCAGTGTGTCCTAATTATTTTGGCCTGGTAGGGACACTACTCAATGTTCTCTGAATCGAGTTTTCAAATCCTTTTAGAAGATCTATGGTGAATAAAGCAAGAAAACCAGAAATTGGCTCCAAAGTAGTAAGAAGTGTCCCATAACACATGAAGCCTGAGCTATCATCTTTGCATCTGCCCACATGACCTAGAAGAATACCACAAGTGGCTGATATATCAGCACAGCCTGCTGCTTGTTTTAAAACGGGACAAAACGCACCAGAAGATAGAACTGCATGCTGTAGGCTTCATTTCTAGCTACAAATACAAGAAAAAAGTGGCAAACGAGGTCATCACTGAGGCAGGTAAACTTTGCAGTGCAGAGCTGCACAACAACTGCCACAATATCACTTAGAGTACAGCTGCCCTCCAGCAGTGATAATTCAGAACTGCAACTCTGCATTCTCCAGGTAAACCTGTACATGGCAAAACAGTTCCTGAAATAGTTTGTGATCCCATATCTGCAATAAGGCCTTGTATATTTCATGTGCAAATGCAATTAATTGCAAATTATCTTCAAACTTATTCTGTCATGTAGTTTTTAGTGTGCCACTTTGGAGGTAAAGGGTAAAAATACAGTCATAATCTTGAAGGAACTCTGAACAGTAGGTCATTCTCCAGGCAGCTCTGTGGCTTGCAAAACACTAAACTACAGATTCATCAGCATCCCATCTCTTATAGCTTGCTGCTTCTTGTAGCTTGTGTCTTCATCCTCTGTTTGCCTCTTTGCCCCAAGAAAGATGTCATTTGTGTCCGTGATGTCCATGGAATTAGTAAAGAGCAAAGAAGGGCCTTGTGGGATTCCTTGCATGTTTTTGGTGGTGATAAACCCCATCATTGCTTGGTATGTCAGAAGGCCCTTAGCTACCTGATCTAGCATTTAAGTCAGGCCTGTGGTAGAAGTAGAACATCTCACATGGCAGCTCACAAGATTGTTACAATAGTACTGCATCATTACAATCTAAAATTACTATGAAGGTAACTTTGGAAGAAAAGGCTTTTCCATTCTGATTGAAACACTGTGATTTCAAAAAGATACCTCATCTCATATTGAGATAAAAAAAGGTTTAAAAATCCTCAGGTTTTCCTATTGCAGTCATCCAATCAATTCAAATTTATCAAAATTTTCCATGTGATTATATATTTGAGGGCAGTAGAAGACAATAAATTGTTAGTATGATCAATGCTTTGAGATACAATCAGTCTTGTGATAATTCAGTAAAGTTTCCAAGTTAGGGTTTGGACATGATCACAGCAATATCCAGTATGCTCACCAAGTCTTTAAGTCTGGTTGAGTGTTGTGAATGGAATTATATACTTCAACAGTAAGAGAGAAGCAACAATATATTTATTGATATAATGTAGTGATCTAACAAAACTTAATCATAAATAAGACAGTGACTTAATAAGATTCAAGATGGCAAGGCACCCTTGTTTATTTACTACAGCATCAAGGAACACAATTATAAACTACATAAAAGACATTACATAAAAGACATTACATACTACACAAAAACTGCATAGAAAACTAGGTCAGATAATATTACATCAAGGAGACCCTCCCATCAAGTAACAGGGTTCAGAATGGAGTCCCTTCTGCTGTCCAAACTCCAAGGAGTCTAGATATGACCAGATCCTATCCCACTCCCGGACTTAAGAGTGAACCCCTTTTGCTTGCTCCAAACTCCTCCAGAGGACCCTGGGTATAGCTGAATCGATCTTCAGTCCCAGACTTATCCCAGACTTGGTCAACAAGTTATACCTAGAGGATTATATGCACAATCAATGCCTTATATATATATATATATGCATATAGCTAAGATTACAAAGTGTTAGCATGCTATTAATTTCCCAAGTCACTTACTGACTATCTGTAGCGACAAAGATTCCCTCAAGTCTCGAGAAGTAACCTTGAGAGGTGTCCCTTCCCAAGGAGATCCTGATGTGTGGCCTGCTGCTCTGCAGGAGAGCTCAAAGGTCTCGTGGGCTGTCCACAATTTTTGGGGTGATGATTGACTTACAGTCATACTTGCCCTATTTGTGGGGCAAGATGGTTGCTCAGTTAGCCCTCAGCTGTTGCGTTGTCATCTGCAGTCTGACGTAGCCATGATAACCCATAACGACTGGACCCCTCACAATCACCACAGATGGTTATCACTTGAGCAAGGCTGTGGTTGCAAAGGGGGGTTACAGCATCACGTTGAGTCAAGCCTGAATCCAATGTTACTGACAAATGAAAATGGAAGAAAATAAAACCTTTCAGAAGACTTTAAATCTTTTTCATGGATCTATATGAACCATTCTCTGAATACACAGAAATTTCATCGTATCTCATCATATCAGGGCAATATTTATCTCTGTTAAACCACAAACAATACATAAATAGAGCCAGTGTTGCTTTCAAAATCTTCTTTATTGGCAACAACACAAATCAGAATACATAAAATGGCAGAGATCTTTGCAAAGCAACAGCATTTTAAAGCAAGTTACAAAGTAAGTGATGCTGGTTATAAACATATTTATGCATACAGCAACAGAAGCAACATGCAACACTTTCTTATTACATGGTATAGGACATTGGAACACCAGCTACCAGTTTCACAGGTTACACATCACTGGCATGTCTCTTGTCATTGAGTTTCTTTCATTTGACCAAATATGATAACTCTTACATTCATGGGAATCATGGGGAGGGAGAACAGTGCAAGGCAGGATCAAGAAATACACATCTGCAGCATGGCATAAAAGAGAGCTCTCCCATTCAGTACTTCTACAGCACAAAGAGAAAAAAAGCAGAGAGATCTAGGTCTCAACCCCTTCTGCTGCTACCTTTATGACCTCAGGATTTGTAGTCTAGCAGCCCAAATGCTTGCCAGGGAGAAGGGGACGCAGAAATGAAAGCTTGTCATTGAAATTGATTGTATTGTAATTTGGAAGGTGTTCATGCTCTCGTGCAATGTAGCAAAAACCACTTCCATCACTGTGTTCACACAACAGCCAGGCACCTCTCTGGACTTTGTGAGAAGACACAATGTCATTGTCATGTCCCCTACTCAGATTGGTTGCTTCTGTTATCACCCTGCTCTTCCCTTGGTATTGGACATGTTCATAGACAGTGATCTGTGGATTGTGCAGATTTTCAGTAATCAACTGCAGAGAAGTGATCTTGTCATTCATCTGTTTACCAACAAAGCTATGCTCTCCCTCCTCAAATACCAATAACTGGCCTGTATAGTTGAGGTGCTCATAAGCCACCCAAGGCTGTCCAACTACTTTCACTGAGGATATACAGTCATTCCAATCTACAGCTTTCAGATTAGCAACGTCTCTGGTGAATTCTTTGGAGTATCCCTGGAAGTTGGCATGCTCATAAACGATGATTTTCCCCATCTCAGCAGTACTTCTGTAGTTTGGGTTTGTTGCTGTAGAAGTTGGATGGTAGCCTGCAGAAAAGGAAAACAAAACAAATAATACTTGTAAGAAGCCTTTTTGCAAAACACAGAAGACAATGGAGAGGGAAAAAAGGAGAACAGGGCAAGTAAAACAAGTTTAGCAAAGGATAAATATAGCAGCTGCTGGACAAGACAGAGGGCATGATGTGGAAATTTGAATTTGGAAGAAAAAAGTAAAAGTAAAATGAGATATGTGCATCAAATCTATCTGGCCTTATTTAGTTGTGTATGTTGGTTTATGGATATGCTCAAATGACATCTGAATTTAGTATCTCATTGGAATATCCTATATAATAAATAATTAAAATAAACTGCTGGTGATGAGTCTTTCAATTCATGATCAACACTGCATTTGAGAATTATTTTAGAAATCAGTGTTGCTTGTTTGGACTGAATTTCACAACTCAATGTAAGTAAAAAAATATTTGATTAACTTCTAAATGAAAGTGCAATTTATTGATTGAGACACTAGAACACTAGTTTAATGATCTTCTATCTGTACTACTACTGCTAACAATAATAAAATTATTATTAAATAAACCAGTTAATTTCTGGCAACATAAAGATTCCAGTCCCAAGATTAATTTGTAAGATATTGTCTTTCATCCCTTGGAAGTTTTGTACCAGTGGCTCCTTCCACCCCCCTCCCTTTGCTAGGTATGATTATCCTGCAGCTGTCTTCTCATCACCCAAAGGATGAGAAGGCATCACAGACATCAGATCCACACATACATGTTGTAGCTCTCATCCAACACTTAAACCTCTTTCTCTTCAACTTCATATCATAGTAGCTGCCCAAGAAGCCATTTAAAGTTTTCACTTAAAGTACGCATCTCACCTCAATGTCAGCTTCTCAGATGTGGAGAGTTGTTCGCACTTCCTCCAGTCCAGTGCTACTGTTTGTAAGAGGCAACTCGCCCAGATTTATATCTTGCACAGAAGTCTTGTGAAACACTCCATATAACAAGTGAAAAGTGGCTGATATCACCCTCGAGGATCAGAAATCCTTGTTAATCCTAGTTAATCTATTTTGTTTTGCTGTTCCTACTTCCTGCTCTGGTTCAAGAGCCCACTGAACAGTGACCATCTTGATAAAACTTGGTCTCTTGATTCTTGTTTTTCTTTTCTCTCCAGAAGTCAGCTGGATCACAGTAATAAAAGCACATTAAACATTTTGTGATAGATGGGCTGTAGAAATTTTTTGCTTTGCATTTTTGCTTACTCAGGAAGTGCATCTAATACATGTTAGTTTTCCAAAGAGTTTCCATGTGAGATATTGTGGTAGTAAAACTATTAATATTTAAGATTTGAGATGTCTGGCTAAGAAGTTTACACTAATTAAAGATCATTCCTTTTCACTAAAAGCTAGCAGTCTGTGATTGTTTCCACTTCCCACTTCTCAGCTAAGATCATACTGGACGTGTCAACCCTATAGACCCCACCAAAAGCCATCTCCAAATTGTCGATTGTGGACTTCTCAAGTAGCTTGTTAACTGCCATCTCTCCCAGGCATGGGTATTTTGCCTTGTTAACATAAATTATTGTCTGAAGTCCATCCCTGCCAAGGATGGACACATAGCTTTGTTAACATTAGAATGATTCTTTTCCTCATCTCTTCCTTTTCTTTGAAAGAGTGTAAAGTCAGGTCTCTGCAGTCACTTGGCAGAGAACAGGGGCATAGGGGGAGCTGCTGTCTGAATGTGCTCTCGCTATAGTTAATAAAAGGTTCTGTCTGACCTGTCCTAAATTGTACTTGCATTATTATGCACTTGGAGACCCTGTATCCTCTTTCCCCCTGCCCTCCTACATAGCCATTTGAGCAGCCACAGGGATGCAGAGCTGCTAAAGCAGAACAAGGAGGCTCTGGCAGAGCTGCAGTAGGAACATTTTTCCATATTTTCCGAATTGCAGTTTTACTCTGTAATATATTTTCATACACATTAACTGGTTAGCATGCTGACAAGCTATGCTGCTGTGGGAGGAAACAATGGGATCATTGTTAGTTCAAGAGCAATCCAGATCTTGCAAATACCCACAGCAGTAAAAAACAGAAGACTTCCTTTAAAGGCTTGTTTTGCCTCATCCATCTCAGAATTTTGAAATCAAGCAACAGTATGATGATTGACAATGATGGTGTAAAAAGAAAAAAATAATAATACAATAACAAAACCCAGGCTGCACTAGTGGCGAAAGCAAATGAGCAAATGTTTAGCTTCACAGAAACTTTTTCCCCACCTCTGGATGTTTCAAGTCCAACCCCCCTGCTCGTAGCTGGGCTGAATCTAAAGCTAAATCTGGTTGTTCAGCACCTTGCCTTGCCCAGGTGACTTCTGAACATCTGCGAGGTTGAAGATTGCCCAGCTTCTCCAGGTGCTGAGCTACCCTCAGAGAAAGTGTTCTCTCCCTTAACACTAGATATGAGAAAGCTCACACACACAAAAAACCCCTGCTGCATCTCTTTTGCTGCTGCTGCTTGTCTGACCCCATGGTATGCCAAACTCATGGAACTACAGTAGCACAAAAATGTGAATTTCTTTCCACATGGCTAATTCCTTTGCTGTTCTGCAGAAGTTGGAAGCAGAGCAATAGAAATTTGCATTTTGGGGTTTGGAGGAAAGAAGAAGTACCTCAGTTTCTAGCAACAGCTAGCTGTGCAGTCAGCTTTACTGTAGTGCCAAATTGCACCGTTATGTCATGGTTTCATGTGCTGCTGCAGTGCTCTCTCTCTCTACTGAACTCAGTGCTGCTGCAGAGTGGAAGGCCCCACTCCACTCTACCCACCCTCCCTCTCCTTTCCTGCCACCTTTAGTTGGTGCCAAAGAGCAGTTTGTCGGCATTTGTCAGGCTTCTCCATGAGCTTGTGAGAAGTACAAGTTGTGTTTTTGCAGTGGAAAATTCCACTAAGTTTGCTTAATTGGGCATTGGGGTAGTGCAGGCTTAAGATGCTGAGTCAGGTACGTGGTTTTGCAAGATAAGGGGGAAGTATCTCTTACAAATATTGTGTAAGATAACAATGGGGGAAAAACCCCCTGCTTAAAGGCAATTGAAATACTGGGCATAAGAAGAAATTAAAGAGTTGGTCAAACCAAACTGTACATATGGGACATAGTAACAAGCATTGGGTAGGTTGTGAACCTGGAGTACTCAGCCAATGAGGAAACAGGGAAGCACCCTAGCATCTGGGAATAGGGGATATAAGGCTATGATATATTACCTCTGGGCACTCCTGCTTGTGGGACGTCCACCATTGCGATTGCAAATAAACACACTTCACCAGAGATCCTGTCTCTGGAAAATTATTGAGAAATTTCTCATAAGCATAACTCACTAACACTTCAGGAAAAAAGATCCCCAGTCAAAAAAGGGGGGTTAGGGGTGGAAGGTAATTTTCTACTGTTCCAGAAAGTTAAACCAGGCCAATGGATGATCCAATCAGCCAGTCTTTGGCCAATCCTGCTCAATACAGTCCAGATGACACTTCATGATCCATTGGGTTCACCCCTTTCCTCTCCACCTATGGCTCATTATCACCCCAAGCATGATCACTGTATGGTTCAGGAGATCTCATAGCAGCACAGATGTGAGTTTTTGTGTTAGGATATCTTCTATTTAAAGAATAAAGGTCACCTTCTATATGGTTTTCTATTCTGAATACAAGTGCACAAAAATTACTTGTAAACAGGAAAAGAACTTTTGGCTAGCCTTATTCCTCTTTGAAATCAAAAGGCATTTTAAATGAAAAGTATCACACAACCAGGAAAATCACCATCAGCAAATACAAATTGAGAGGTGGCAATGCTTTCAGCAAGATACTCAAAAGAGGACCCCAGAATCTACTCAAAGGCTGAGACAGCAAGCAAATTATCCTAGTGCTCTCTCAAGGGCCCAATTTTGGTAGAACTACAAGTTTAGTGGGAACTAAAAGTGATGAAGACCATTCATGGAGTCCTCATCTGGAAGATTTAGAGGGTGCAGGAGATTAAATAATGAGGGACAGTACTTAAGACTACTGAGGTACATTAATTCACAGCAACAGGGAAGCCTGACTTTTGAACTTTGTGAGGAGGATGTGGACACATTGGAAGGAGAGGTCAATATCCCAGGAACTGGATTTAAAGGAAGCTAAATTTCTTGAGTTTTCCTTTCATAGACATTTGTAATGGAAACATTAAGATCGGTCTGAACGGAGAACGAAAGGGTCAGTCTGTAAGTAGAAGTATCAGAAAAAATGAACAGCAGGAGTTTGACTGTAAGAATGGCAGGTATTGGTGGCACCTAGATCAACGTCATCAAGCACATCAACATGCAGCTTCTCAGGGTATGCATAGCAGAAGACAGAGACCTAAAAGGAACAACCTAAAACAAAGGGACAGCCTCCACCAAGACTAAATAAAAGGATAATCTAGAGAATCAAGTCATTGTGGGAAGATAAAGAAGAGGGGTGGAGCCCTAAGACAGCTATGAAATGAAACAAAGGACAGAGTGTAAATCCTAGTGACTGACAGAGCTGGACAGGATGAAAAGATGAACGATCACAATCACTGTCGGCTTCTAAAATGTACAAAAGATGCATGCAAAACCAAGGATCGTTAACTTAAGAAGAATCCTGGAGACATGATGCTAGTGTCCTTTGTGCTCCACGTCATCACAAGTATCACTGGCCAGGAAACTGGGACAAATTTATCTTGGTGCTTGTGTGGGTGTAGCAGTAGGACTGAATAAGAACAGTCATTTCATTTTAAAACTAAATCAACCTTCCTCTCCTATGCCTTCTTGCTCTGAGTTTTATTTCACTGTTGCTGCTAGTAGCAACGTTACTTGTTCCACTCTGCTAGAAGGGAACCAGCCTACCCCTGAAGCTGGATTGGGGTTAGTTAATTTGCAATTGTAGAGTGGGTCTGAACATAAAAGCATCCCAGCACCAGTGTCATCTTATTGGAGCACTCTGTAATGAGGACTTCTTTTCCCTGTGATCTAACCTTCAGCAGTAGGAGAAAGAGGAGTCAGCTCCTCCAGCAGCAAACCAGCTTTATTTAGAAACTGCAGATACAAGAACTAACCCTGGAGCTCTGCAAGCCTAAGATCAATATCCTGGATGCTCAGTTCTGTCTCAGGAAGAAGTACATTTTCCCATATATCACTATGAACCTGTGGCCCCTCTCATTCTGTCAATGATCTGTTCTTTTGTCAAGTCCTCCTCTTTCTGTCTCCCCATCTCTCTGAGAAGAGACAGGAGGAGCTAATAGTCCAGAGCACTCATACCCAGTCCCCATCCTTCTCTTTCCTGCTCCCTGTCAGCAGTTCCTGCTATCCCTCCTCTTAGCAGCAACTGAACTCCCTCCTGTCTGGCTGGGCCAGCAGCCTGGCCATCAACATCACTTATAGGACTGCAGAGGCTGAAGGAGGAAGACCGTAGCAGCTGCAGCAAACATTAATCTACACACCAACAATTATTATTATTATTTTTTTATTTACCCTATAAGGAATTTTGTATTTGAAAATGCTTATCAGGGACTGTTGTGTTCTCCAGCTCTTCAAGTGACTGCTTCAATGTGAAAAACCCTGGGCTGAAGTTTATGGCCTGCATACAGAGGAGGTCAGAGATGATGAAGACATCTGGCACTTCTGGCATTAATATAAAAGCATTGTGTAAATTCGTCTGAAGAATATATACAATCATGACTTATTGCCACCCCTCCTTCAGATATACCTTGTCACAAACAAGGCAGCTAACAAAGGTACAAGCCAATCATGCATTACTACACTGATTTAAGTACACAAGTTAATTCCTTCAGTGCTTTCTGCTCACCTCCCCATTTCTCCTGAACTAGCTCCTCAAGAAAGTGCTAAACAAATTCCAGTGACCATACCTGCTGTCATCCTTCACTGCACCTCAGCATTCTTCCACATGCAGCCACTCGTCCTCCTTTCTAAGCAAATACGCACTCCCTTTTATTTCCAAAACAGGCTTGGGACATTCTGCCTTATTACTTCTCCCTCTGATGACGCCAACTGCAGCACAACAGCCACAGGCTGCTCCCAGATGTTTTCCCAGGGGACACATTGGACTGAGCCCTCTGGACTCACCCGCCCGACAGGCCTCCCACTTCACCCATGAAGAGCACAGGTTGGTCAGCCTCTCCATGAAATTACTTGCTGGTTATTTGAGAGCATCAATATAGCATATCTGAATATACACACACATATATATAAAATGACATAATTCAGCATTCATTTCCGTCTTTCTCAGCACCTGCAGAGTCCGAAAATCCCTTGGGACAAATGTATTAGAATCACAAAAGCAATATTAGGAGTGAGTCTGAGTGTGTCTCAACTGCATTATGGATTGATGCTGGCAAGGGCACTAAAGCTGGCAGTGGTGCTGCTCATGGCACTGAGGAAAATGAAAAGGTGATACATGAGATGTGTTGACACAAAAGCTTGGCAAAGGATATCTGTATACACACTCACAAGCTCATAAAAATGACTAAAGGATTTTGATATTTTTCATAAAACTTTTTTTTTTTGACTAGGCCTTATACTGAGCTTATTTTTTTAAAGTGTATTTTTTGTTGTCATTACAAATCATTTACAAACCATCAAGACTCAAACATTTATTTACTTTTATTTCCTCTGTGGTGGGCTTCATCATCATTGCACTGTTGGAGTCCATTTTCTGCTAGATTGCAGGGAGATAAAACAATTTAACTTAAAGCTGTGGATGCACCCACTTCACAAACAGTGTTGGAAAAGGTAAAATGGTAGGAAAAATCAAATTAAACTCCTTCTATCTCCAGATCCTCTCTTCCTTCCCACTCCCACTAGGGCTTGCTAAGAAAACCCCACAGGTAGACCTTGGTTAAAATAAAATAAATAAATAAAACAAAAACACACACACAAAAAAAACCCACCCACACACAAAAACCCAAGCATAATGACAAAAAATAAACAGAAGACAAGACTGCCAATGACTGATCCTTGCTTGACTCAAACTGAGCAACATCATACAAGCCATTTCCAAGAAGAGAGTCCTCGCCAGCTACCTATGAACCAGAAAGTGTAATCATTGCATTTTTGTTCAAGTAGCAGATAGATTTGCCTGACTGAAAAGGCTTCGCATATTAGCAAAGATGTCTCTGGACCAATTGTCTCTGACGATGAACAGAACAGAATGGGAGACTTTTACACATACAGCTTGAAAGTGGTCCAGACATAACCATCAGCCCAAATTATCCAAACTAGTATTATTGATAAAAGATAACACTGATCCTGACCATTGGTGACCCAAATATTTTTCTTCTTCATCCAATCTGTATACTGTTCTAAAAGCAAGCAGCCAAAAAGTAAGTTACCATAGCTACGGTGAGAGACGCTACCCCAACTTTTAGCTCAGTATTGCACTGAAAAGCAAGTGATTTTAAGTGATTAATCATATGATTCTTTCCATTTGCCTGCTGGTGTTGGAGCATAGCTGGTTCATACTTTCAGATATGTCTCCACAGCCTGTCCACTGGTTGTCTGCTTTTCTTTTAAGCAAGTCTAGTTGTAAATTCATGTCATCCACAGAGGCTGTAAAAAGACTGTCCAATTCCACAACATACAAAAAGTCATAAGAAATAACAGTGTTAAAGTCAATGATGAACACACTGGGAAAACTAAGTACAGCTTTCACCAAAATCCACATCAATCAGGTCAAGCCCAGCAAGATATGCCCATATCCAGAAGAAAGCCTTCTCCATAAATCTAGTTCTATTCAAACCATTAAAAACAGTGAAACGCTTTTAGAGGACCTAGCAGCAAACCCCATATTACAAGCTCTGCTGCATTTCACTCAAAATGCAGGTACCTCCAAGCAGAAGGGATGTTCTTCCCTGAGACCTGATTATTCCATCTGAAAAATACTGCAACATGTTGGCACATTGCTTTTTCTTCTGTAGATCTTAAAGCACATGACAAAAATAGACAAACATTACTCATTCAGTAAGAGCAAGGACAGGAAACAAAGATTAAGACTGCTTTTGCATAGGAGAATGAAATTCCAGTAGAAACACTACTGGCTTATTACTTCAGAGACAGAGGCTGAGATTATTGCATTGGCAGATCCTACTCCAGGACTTAAGCAAGGTGGTGATGTGATCAGCATGACCTCGCAGTAGTGAAAAACTTCATCCAGGTGATTTCTGGACATCTCCAAAGGTCAGAGATTGCCCAGCCCCTCTGGGCACCTGTGCCAGTGCTGAACCACCCTCAAAAATACTTTTTTCCTTAACGTCCAGTAAGAATTTTTCCTTGCACAACCTGTTTCCATCACCTCCACTGCCTCCTGTCTTTTTGTTGCATACCTTTGAGGAGAGGTCTTGCTCTGTTGTCTAACACCCTCTTTAGGTAGTGACAGACAGCAATTAGACCCTCCCCTCCTCCAGACTTTTTAATTCCAGGCTGAATAAATCCAGCTTCCTCAGCCCCTCCTCACTTCATCAGGTGTTTCAACCCCACGCTATTTTACTGGGGATGTTAAACCACCTACCTTCTCTGCCATAGTGGATACCTTAGTTTTTATCTCGGTAATTACTCATCTCTTCTTATTCCTTACTTTCAAACACAGGGTGGTAGGCGGCAGAGGAGGTGGGGGAGGGTGGAAATAGCACATGAATTGCATCTCCCCATTTCCCATTTGCTATTTTGCCTGGTAGTTGTGGACTCAAGGCCCCAGGGCAGTGGTTTTTGGAGGGTATTTTGTTTTGTTCTTAACGTTTTTTTTGGCACTTGTTAGTGGTGGTCAAGTAATTCTTCACCAGAAAGTCTCCTCCACACTTTTGGCTCAGACTTCTGTTTCTCAATAAATAAATAAATAAATAAAGTCCCTGAAAATGCAACATATGTCTTGACCAGAGAAACCCAAGCTGTGAACAGCCCACCCATCAGAAGGCAAATCAACACATTCGCTGTGAAACCCTTGAGGAAAAAGATGACTTCTTTTTTGCCTAAGATATGTTACTCCTCTTTTTTTCTCTTCTTTGTTTCCTACCCTGTTTACTGCACTCCCCCTTTGCCAGTGCCCAGTAAAGTGGACTGAAAAACACTACTTCTACAGCAAAGACTGAAGGAGGGACAATAGCACCCTATCGGATGGGTGCTGCGTATCCACTCACAGCACTGGGGGTGAGCTCCACAAAAGATGCATTGGAAAGAGACACAGTAAATACAGAGTAGCAAAAGCCTTATGAGTTCCACTTGAAAAGATACAGAAGCCAGTAAGAAAAGAGCTTTTCTAGTTATTATTTCCTTCCCAAAATATCCCCTTTGCAGATAAAGGAAAAGGCAATAGACTCTCTGAATAACTGTTTTAGTACAAAATGTCAGAAATCCAGCTGGATTGCTTTCTGTCCCTGCATTTAATAAATGTGCAAATGGGTTTCCATAGCATGGTTGCTAAGTTGGAATCCACAAACTTAAGGCTTAGATTAATTTGATGCTTAATACCAGGAAAAAAAGCCACAGACGCTCAGAGGGTCCTAGCTTAACAGCACTACATTTGGCTAAGAAAGACTCTCCTTTTCACAAAAGTCTCACGTTTGGAAAACAAATCTACCATTTTGTTCCTCCCACATATTTTATCATCAGGTTGTCCTCCTAAACAGTTTAGTGCTCTGGTGCAAGCAAAAACATGACAGACAATGACCTGCCCTCGACTCAACACTAGGTGTCACTTCTCCTTAAGAAATGCAACAGGAAAACTGAAAAGTTTCAAAGACACTATCCATCTGGCATCAGATTTTCAGAAGATCTCTGTACCTACAACTCTTCCTGCAGTCATGGACAGAGTTTTAAGGTTCCAAATGTCTCAAATCAGGCATCCAAAAGCATCAGAAAATACCAAAGTTTTGCTACACTAGGCATCATGGTGACGGGCAAAAGGTTCTCTCCTTATCTTTTGTGGCAGCAGTGAAACAAATGCTTATGTGAACAACGGAATACGATATGGAGAAGTTGCCAGAGTCTGCTCGAACAAAGTGTCCTGTCTTGCTGGCCTGTCTCTTTTGCTGTAGGTGGGAGAGCACTGCTCTGCTTTCTGTTCTTTCACAGGAACAGACTTGCCTGCCAAAAGATTTCTGAGCATCTGTGACTGACTCAGAGGAGAAAGAGGCATGGTGTTTGTGTTCAGGGCTCTGAGGCATGTTAGGGCATGGAGGAGATATTAGAAATAATACAGCAAAAGTGAAAAAGATACAGAAGCATAGGAAGCATAGGGTACACAGCTAGGGAAAGGGGTCCCCTAGGGAAGACATGGACTGTACTAGAACCATCGTATTTAGGAAAGGAGACAGTAAAGAAGGGAGTGAAGGAGACCAATAAAACTACAGGAGGTTGACCCCAAGACCAATTATTTGCCATGTTGTACAGTACTAGAAGTAGGGGACCACAAAGGAAGAGGTAGCAGGCTTAAAACAAAACAAAACACTGCATATCTAAATACAGTTCTTCTGTGCACTCACAGGACTTTGCAGAGACCAAAAGCACCAGCTGGTTTAAAACACAAAAAGACACAATCAGAGAATAAATTCACCAAAGGCTGTTAAACAAACATACATCAGAAGCATGCAACTTTTAGGTCAGGTAGCCTTTAAGCAGCACATTCCTGAAGAATGCACATGTACCCACTATATGCTTGCCCTTAAACTCTTTCCATGAACACCCACCTCGAGTTATTAACTCTAGAGTATTTTTCTAGAGAAGGATGACTCTGGGCCCCTCCAGAACTGAAAAGACTTCAGCACGCACAGACAAAAGAGGAAGGAGCGTGGGATCCAAAACAATAGATCAGAGGGCTGTAACTCAAGAAAACGCAGGATCATAGCAAAGATCAGCAGCTTAAGATAAGGGAAAAGTAGTGGCAAAGTATATAATGGTAACACATCCTCCCTGACAGTGTGGAAGCTAATATTTCTAGCCACAGTGCTCTTTACAGGATATCTCAAAGAACAAATTTTCATTTGCTGGTACCTCTTCAGCTGGGTGTTCAGGAAGGCCAACACCAAAAGACAGGAGATTCTAGGACTTCTTGGGGCCTTAGGAAGCCAATAAAATACTGAAGGAAGAAATACAGGAGAAACACAGCAAGAAGGTGAAACGACATGTATTGAACCATCTTTTGACCATGTGCCTAGTGCCCTATGAGAAGTCTTGTTTGTCCCCTGTGATGCCCATGTAATTGGTACAGAACAAAGAAGGGCCTGCTTGGATTCCTGACATGCTTTTGGTGGCGACAGTCCCTACCACTGTTTCATCTGTTAGAAAAAGTACAAAAAGTAAAGACGGAAATTGCAGAGCACAATCATTTATAAGGTCCTCAACCACCTGATCTACCATTCAAATCAGTCCTGTTGCGAGCAGGGAGTTGGATTACAGACCTTTGAAGGTTCCTCACTGCCTTATCTTTCTGTGAACCTAAAATACTCAACGTCTGCTACCCACCTCCAGTAGACAGAAGGGCTTAGCAACAGAAGACGTGGATCAGGATGAAAATGCAAACTAGGCCCTACTCCCTCCCCAACATCAAGGGGAGGATCAAGACACTTACAGAGCCCACGCGTAAATCTGGTTTGAAGGTAGTCCTAGATGCAGGGCTGCAGAGGGTATGCAAAAGGCATAAACTGGTACCAGAATGCAGATATGATCAGTCAGCTGCTCCTCCAGCACAAACAGTCTGCTTCCAAAGACAATTCTTAACAAGACAAGGTTAGATATATGATCTAGATGGAGGCAGCTCAACCTTCACTCAGCCCTGGGAAAAAGACAGACTAGTGGCTAGGTGAAGATTTGACCTTAGCAAAGGTAGCACACACTGTGGAGATGATTTAAGAGGGAGGGAGGGGATGAAAGGAGAACAATTTACACAGAAAAACAACAAATGCTGACAACCACTTTAGCTGCAGAGGCAGGAGGTGATGTGATAGAGGACACCATACACAAGGTCAACAGATTAAGCAAAATAAAGAGGGAAATTGACAACTAAGGAGCCATGGAGAGGAGAAGCACTAATGGCACTTGGATGAGAAAAAGAGAAGGCAAAGTAGTGAGAGTGGGAGTGTGACTAGAGAGGAATGTAGGGCAAAAAGGCAGAACACATGGACAGCAGGTAATAAATAGCAAAAGCATTGGCTTTTTTTTTTTTTTGCACTAAGCAGAGAAGGATCCGGCAGAAGGATGGAAATTAGTAAAAAGCAAAAGGCACATCTTTGACCAGGAGCAGAGTGTGCACAAGTGGGAAGCAGAAGCAGCATTTTCCTTTCTTTTAGATAGCAAAATTGTTTTGAATGCATTATAGCAATTTCAACACAGTGCATGCATGTTTCAGTGCCACAGTGCTAGATGAGAGACAGGGGAACCTAGGGGCTCAGAAAACATACAGCAAGAACTGCTCCCTGCACACACTTTTTGCTCCTCATTGTCACTGTAGAGAGAGAAAACAGCATGAGAAAAACAAGCCCATAAGGCATAAGTATGAAGAAACAGGTGCCTCGTGGAGGAGAAAGGATAAGTGCTCCTGGTCTTGACTACGGCAGCAGTCAGGTTTCTCAAAGAAATGATAAATGTACCTGCTTCCCTCATTGCAGACAGCAAGAAAAAGGAAAGTGCTATACTGACCCCTAAGCCTAAGCAGGGAAATAGCTTTTGGCACAGGGAAGCTCTTCTGCAGGCTCACAGAACTGAAGCCTCAGGCTACAGCAAAATGAGGTCCTTTAAGCTTCATTTACATGAGCTATCAGTAAAACAAAACCTGGGTCGAAATCAGAGAACAAATATGTAGATCTATGTTTTGCATTCCAGTGGGCTTATACTATTAGAGATCTACACTACCCACCACACGCAGCTTCAACAGAGGCACAGAGAAAGATGTCATTTTGGCAATTTTAATTCTCCCCCCTTTCTATTATACAAAATATTTTACAATTAAAAACATTTTCCCCAACAGAATCATATGCAGATATTTATAATTAACAAGATTCAGTTACAGACAAGATGGGGATCTTCTGCACAAAGGAAAAACAATGACAGATGATCAAGTGAAAATTAAGACTTGACCCTTTCCTCACCATATTCTGGGAGGAGACATTACATTTAGGCTTTTATTCCTATCGCATTGCCTCAAGTCTGAACTCCAGGATCTCCTCTGACCCCTGTGGTCTAAGGGCCTCCACCCATGTCCCAAACACAAGTACAACACTCTGCTCTCAAAACGTTCATGAAGAGACACTGAGAAATTAGCATCTGGCTGTACCATGAAGTTACTACTACCCAGAAAACGGAACTGCTGCCCCCAGCTTTTCCTAGCAACCCACATATACACACATGAAAGCACATACATAGGGGAAGCATAGTGAAAAATTCTGGGTTTCAAGTGTTTCACCAAATGGCAATCCCACACTACCAAAGCAACCTGCCTTCAAGACATGTCCAGCAGGTAGTCTCTGCAGAATGGCTACTGTAAGATCTCAAAGCCACGCTGGGCATTACTGCAGATGCAGTCTCTTTTCCCAAAACTTGCTGTTTTCCCACTTCGATCATCTGCCTAGCAACAGAGTGTCAGTCAGCCATGGATGTGATAATGTGAACTGCTCAGAGATGCTCAGGCCACAACAGACAGGTAGAGGAAGTTGCACACTTCAGTGGGAGGTCCTTCAAAAAACAGTTGCCAATGATCTGCCCTACCAGAGCAAAGGTGTGTGAACCCTAGTGAAAATTTTCTCTCTAGGGAAGGTCATTGCTGGGCTGGGCCAAACCTGCACTCGCAGGGGAGCCCATCCCAAAGTCACTGCTGGAGGCCAAATGCCTGAAGCAGTGTGGGAAGATCATGGGCATCAGCTGCCCTATACAGGTCACTCTGCCCCAGCATGGAGAGGGCCATGCGGAGGGTGCTCCAGATGTTGTCAGACATAGCGCCTTGCTGCCCCCGCGGACCTCGGCTCTTCTGCTGCATGTGCAAAGCCTCTAAGAAGTGCTCCACAGCCTCACTGTCAACATGAGAACATACACATGCTTACTGGAGAAGACGGTACATCTCATACTCCCCTCCCCATTTGCTTCTTAACTGCTACTTCTTCCCCTCCAAAACAGTTTCCCCCTCTTCTACAGATCCTTCCCCACTCCAAAACCACCAGAGATCCCCCTTTTCCCTCTTAACAGAAATTGAAGTCCAGACGGCCTCTACTCCAAGTGGATCTGCATGCCATTTTGTTCTGAGGGCAGATTTCATACTTTCACTGAGTTTGCCTGTGCAGTCTCTCTCCCACATGCATATGCACACTCGTGGGTCACAGCAAATCTGCCCATCCTATGCTCACCGGTGGGCACCTAAGTTGATGCAGCTGATGCCCAAGTTATATCGAGAGCGGATATATCCTGGCTGGAGCTCCAGTGCCTGCCGATATGCGGCCACAGCTTCCTCACTCCGATTCCCATTAGCCAGAGTGGCACCAAGTTTGTTCCACAGAAGATGGTCCTGGAGGAGGGGATAGAGATAAAGGGCTGAGACAAACTGGCTCATTTTAAGCTCCAAACCAACCCTCCCTAACCAATGAGTCTGCCTTACTTCTCCACTCCAAAAGTACCTCTCATACAAACAGCACCTCCACCCATAAACCTCCAGCACCCCCACTCTGCCCTTTCTTACATTGGGGCGCACACTAAGTGCAGCACTGAAGCAATCCACAGCCTTCTCGTATTCGCCACTAAGGTTGAAAAGAACACCCAGGCCACATTGAACATCAGGATCAACAGTTGAAGGGTTGCTGCGCACAGCTGCTAAGAACAGCTCTTTGACTTCCACAAAAAGTGAGCTGGAAAAGTATGGAACAAGGACATTTGTACACTGTAGACCAAGCTGACCTTGGGTTGCCCACTCTAACATCTGCCCGGCCCAGTCCCAACCCTCCAAAAAAGCCTTTCAGCTGAAGGCTAAAATTTGTACCCCCAACTCACTCAGATAGCAGGGAACCTAGCACACGCTTGGAAGGCCCAAGATTTGTCCGTGAGGCTTTCTCCTCTGGTTCCTTCTCCAGCAGGTGGGCATAGGCTGGTTTATAGCGTAACCAGTCCCGCAGAGTCTCACATGCCTGCTTTTGCAAGGACTCATTGGTGAAGCTGACTGCTAAAGCCATAAGTGCTGTGAGGTTCCCAGGCTGCAGTTCCAAGCACCTGCATGTCACAGAAAGAAAAATGACTACAGTATTAAATCAAAATGGAATATACCCATATACAGGAGATAACACAATCAAGACAGAGCACACAACACTAGCCACATGGTTCCTGGGGCATTATGCACAAGACAAGGAGTCCAGCTTAGATCTTCTGGAACACTCACTGTCTGAGAGCACTGATTGCCAAGAGTTCCTGTTCATTCTCTGCTTGGGTGGTTCCCAGATATTGCCAGGCCTAGAGGAGATAAAGATGCACAAACTCAGACTTCTTCAAATCCAGAGAAAAAGCCACAGGCATGGAGATTAACGCCACCATATTATCCCACACATTTTCAGAGTGAGACCAAGTATATGCAAATATACGCGTTAGCCACAGATGTATATAAATTTCTCTGGAAAAATATATAGACTTTATGGTCCATATGCTCTCAAGGCCAATAAAATTGGAGTTTTAGTGAAAAGAAGTGAATGTCTACCTGGAGAGCTACCATAAAGCTACCATTTGCAGTTTTGCCCCTTTTAAGTCGCATAATCTCCACTTTTAGCTTCTAACTGTGGTCAAATTGTGGAGGAAGAAGGGGTAAGCAGATCTCAGGTTTCTTAAGAACAAAATGGCATAGCAGCAGTGCTAATAAGTGCCTCAAGGTAGGCAGCTGTATATACTTGTGCAGTGGTCCACTGGCAAGTGATAATCTTGGGGAATTGACCATGAGACCTGAAAGTAGAAGCACTGTTACTCTGTTGGCTCTTTAATCATGATGACATTAGAACACTGAAAAAACTTCCATTTCAAGGCTGTTGACATCGGGAATATTTAAGGCACTAAACCTGAAGTAAGTACCTGTTCACCTTATGTTGATAACGACACCCCTTGCTCGTTAACAGGCTAGATAGTTGGTTAGATTGTCAGCATGAAGTACCTGCTTTTTGAACTTAATCACACAATACATACTGTAATTGCCTGCACAAGCCACTGGAAGCAAGAGGAAATCTACTGCCTCAAATCCCTAATGCCTCACTATACAACTAGATGCTACACAGAGCTCACCAGTCGTTTCTGCATAGTGTTCAGAGGACAAAAAAGCTGAGATTCAAGCTAAAGTTGTGATATGGACCAAGGGAACTGCAATATTTCCTTTGCAGCAAAAAATTGTACAAGTCTATTTGATCACTGGACCACCTGAACTTCTCCTGTAGTTTGTGCAGAGTCACAGAAAAATTCGGAACATTTTTCAACACAGCTAGCCAGAAAAGGTCCAAGATTTCTGCTCCTAAGGTCTCAGCTACCTCTCCATTATACTCAGCCTGCAGCTCACACAGCCTGAGAGTGTGTCAAACTCTTTAGGAGTACTAGCAACACACCTTTTGACCACTTTAAAGCAAAAGCAGATCTTCAGAATATCTGCTTACTCCCAGTACCCTAGAAAGTCAGATGCCTGTATTCCCAGAAGCCAAGAACCTCTGTTCCAAGAGGATTAAGAAACTAGGTATTATCCCATCATATACAAATAGCAGGATGTGAATCAGGCACACTGAGAATTCAGCATCCCTGGATCTTTGAGGTAGGCACTCCAGAAATGGACAACACTGGATGTGTTTGCATTCCTCCTCATCCTCCTGAGAATACCTACATACTCTGCTTCTGGAGAAAGGCACACAGACTATTTGATTTCTCAATCCATCCTGCAGAAGCTGAAGTGTTTTATGGAAATGGGCATTCACTGAATTAGCTTCTGGAACATTGTCTTCAGAATAAAAATCATTCTCTGGTCCACAGCTCTGTGAAGACACTCATACCATCTCTCTCAATCCTTTTGGGTAACATCTTCTCCTGGCAAATGGAGCTGCTAAGCAGAACCTCTAGTCCAATAAACTGCTAAGAATTAGTCTTTAATATGGATATTAAAAGCAGTCATCATCACTACTACAAGCATCTCCAATCCTGAAATGCCAATAAAGACTTTCACAGAAGCAATTTAAAGAGATGAGAACTCCTTGTCTTGGCTCCATGCCCAGTCTCATGTGATTTTACACAGCTTCAGGCCACAAGGCACTGTGCATCTAACTTTAGCCATAAACCCACAGCCCTGTTTGGCGTTCATATACACCAGCTACATACCCAGAGACACAGAAAACTGAAATGTTCTCATACACCCTGCACAGCTCATAACATTGAATTGAGCTTTCTACACACAACCTGACACCTCAAAGGGGAAGGCTCCAAGTAGCAGTACACCTGGTCAAGGTCTGTTACCTTTGGACTCACTCACCTCCATGTGATCTGGCTTCTGTTGCACTGCAGCCTCAAAGAGCAAGACAGCATTTGGAAGGTCACCTTCCGCCAAGCGCTTCCGCCCCTCTTCAAAAGCATCAGGGTGATCTCTCACGGGATTATCTTCTTCAAACTGGTAACCCTAGCAGAGAAAAGAAGCAGACAGCCAATAAGAGGAGACACGCTTAGGGAGAAAAGCACTTTCTACAGGACATCAGTCTGGTCTGGCTGCATCAGAAACAAACTGCAGAACAGCCAGCACCTCATCCCCTCTGCTAGCTTGGAGCAGAACAGAAAACAATGGCTCTTCTTCCTGCCTGCTCCATCCTGAAAAATTCCTCCAAACCTGGGACTATACCAGACCTGGGATAAACTAAAACTGACTGAATATCTGGCGTTGGTCTTACCAGATCTGGGTGGAGATGGACACTTGCACTCATTACAAGGAATCCCAGCATTAACTGGTATTTGGTGTTAGACAAGAACTAGACAGCATTTGCAAACCAGAACAAGTAAAAACAGTACTTTACCCCTAGCAGATCTGGGATGAGGGTGCAAGTGACAGCAAATGGTGGGTACAAGATGGAATCCTAACAGCACTTGGGTCTGTGTAGCTCACCTGCAAGGCAGATAACCTGCCAGTCTCCTCAAGGCAGTTCATCACAGTGCTACAGCTGGGAAACCCTGTTCTCTATTACCTTGTCATATGAAGAGGAGCTGAGGTCTTCATAATCAGTGAGCCAAGGGTGAGCCTCTGCATCTCTCTTGGCCATCTCCTCCCATTCAGCCTGGAGTTTGTCCCAGAAGTCCACATCTGACTGAAGGGAGAACAGAAAGTGACTAGGAGTACCTCAACTTTTAACTGAGCTCTATAGAAACCCCACAGAACACCCCCTCAAATGTTTCTAGCCCTCCTCACAACATGTGAAGGAGAGAGGTAACCCTATCATGGGCTCTCAGATGGTACCCCAGCCCTCCTCCTTCAGCTTTACCTCCACAGCAGTCTTTGCCTGCTCAAATTCCGTATCAAGAGCTGACATGTTCCCAGATCGTGTAAATTGATCCACCCAGGCATCAGATGCCCCCTGGGAGTTTGGAAACAGAAACACACCTTTATTTTTAGGATTTGGCAAACTTAGTGCACATCCCAAAACAGCAGGAGGGTCTGTGATGACCTCTCCTCCTCAACAACTGATGGCCTGGAAAGCACAGATGAGTTATTTTGGATACATCCTTCCTCCCAGGTCCTATGAGAGATGAAAACACTCACACTGCCCAGATAACTTCCCAGCTTCTGGCTAGACTCTGCTCTGAAGAGCCCAACAGCCCCTCCCTTACCTCCCACAGCACAGTCATTATTAAAGCATTGCTGAAATTTGGACTTGCCACTTTCCCTTGCTCCCATATTGTGCACTGTGACAAAGAACTTTCCTCCTTCAGCGCACATACAGCTGGGGCTCCTACCTGCTGCTGTATAAACTCAGTTGCCCATTGCTCTGCCTGATCTTGGTCTCTGTGAGTCACCTGATTAGCTTCGATCGATACCCTCCCATCTCCGATCTGGCGGACAAACTTTACGAACTGTGGCAGAGAAATGAAACAAGGGTGGAGCTGGGCAGATGCTTTGCCAACAATCCTTCTGTCCCTGCCCCACTCCTTCACAAAGAGGATTTCTTTTTGCAAAGTGAGTGCAGAAGGCCAGAAAAGGTGGGCAGGAGAACACTTCACCAGAGCGATGTTGTAGAAACGGAGAATGTCTGGAGGGAACTATAGGGTTCAGCTTTTAGGAAACAGGGAAGAAATGGAAGCAGTAGACAGCAGGACACTTTATTACTTTACTGTCTTCCCTCTTCTCAATTCCCCACACCCTTTAGGCACACTAGATATCTGTCAGCCCCAGTCATGAATTCCTCACCTCAGAACTGTTGAGTTTTGGATCATCCACTTTAGAAAGAAAATCACTAGCAGTTTTCTTAAGGTCATCCTCAGGTTGATATTCCTCATACCTGTATTCACAGAAGCAGTAAAAGGGAAAGAGTCTGATACCGACAACAGTGAACTCTTTCACTAACAACAGTCTACACAACGGGGCAGACAAGTGTTGAGGGATACAACCCCTAGCCACAGACTCTGGGGTTCACCAAAGTGATTCAGTACCTTTATCCATCTGTAAAAATTCAAAATTACACTAGGTAAAGTTTGCAAATGACTGACACAAACAGTAGCAGAATTAAACAATTACAGTGCCAGCACAATTTTGCAGAACAGTCTGGATTACTTGGCAAGATCATACACTATCAAACATTACAAGTTTTATCACCACCAATCACAAGGTCATACACCTAGGAACAAAGAAAGTAGGTCATTCTTATGGAAGAGGAACAGCATCCTGGAAAAGCAGCAACTCTGAAAAGGACTGAGCACACAATTCAATGTTTTGTCTGGCTTACAGCAGGATAGGACCAATTCTAGGTGTTACCACTACAGTGAGTCTTGGTGAAGTCATTGGAACTGGGGGCAGTAACTCAGTAATGTCCATATCTGCAGAGAGATATCAGAAAAGGCAAAAGCCAGGAGAAAAAGAGAATCCAAATACATAAAATCAGTTTTAGCGAAAGATCTAAGTAGTTCAAATGCTTGCTTGTGTTTTGCTACTTTAAGTGACAAACTTGACTGTGGTCAACAACTACGTATACAGAGAAGACTTTTAGTAGTAGACTGTTCTTTGATCTACACACAAAAGCATATGAAAATAATGCCTAGAAGGCTGAATCTAGAAATATGCAGAGGAAAAGATGGATGCTGTTTGTTAAACAGGGAGAATAAAGCAATGAAAGTTTACAACTAGTGGAGTCTAGCACTTGAGATCTCTAAATCTAAGAAAGCATCTATTGCAGAAAACAAGTTCTGCTTGAGTAGGAGTTATTAAACTCACTCCTGAAATCACGTTAGAGAGTTTTGCACTACACATGAGATTAAGTTAGATTACACGATCACAGTATTTGCTGGAACTAGAACACAGGAAAACTCGAATCTCTTAAAAACTTCAGTCTCCAAGCATCATTTTCTCGCTTCTCTGAAAGGAAAGATCTGGGAACATCAGTTTAGGTAAATCAAAAAGGACTTAAAAGCATTCAAGCCATAGCAGATTTCTCTATGACCTATCCAAACTTCACCCACCCAGGTGCCTAGCAGCAGTAACTAATCTTGAAAATAGAGACTCACCATTTATCTGCCAATGACTGGTCTTCCGATTCCCCAAGCCACAGTTTCTCCTCTGACTGCTCTAAGTATTCTTCTGCCCACTTGGCAGGAGACACAGACAGCGGATCTGCACAGGACATCAGGACAGGGAATGGAGAGTAAGACAGGCAGAACATCACTAAGATGAACTTCAGATTTTGATCTCTCCACTTCACACACAGTTATCTAACGCATACAGGAAAGATCTCTTCAAAGAAAAATTATTAATGCTTCTTTGTTCTAACTCTGTTCTGATCTAAAAAAAATAAAATAATCAAGCATTAGGTTCAGACCATCTATCAATACAAACGCTTCTGCGGTGGCAATATCTTTATCTTCTGCTTCAATTTCATCACTTATTCAGCTGCTCCATGTGGGATACTATGTAGGTCAAGGAAATCAGCAATACATTACAAGTCTCCGTCAGAACCACAACTTACAAAGTTTCATCAGAACTCTCTCATAGACCTTGGCAAATATTGATTTATATTCCCAGGAGCATAAAGAGTGACAGTCAATGAATGGGATTGACTATCTACAGTGCCACCCATGGGCAACAGAATAGGATCTCGTTAAATCTTGCTCATAATTTCCAGGTTAGGTCATAGATGGTCACAGGGCCATATCCAAGCCCCAGCTCTATACACAATGCAAGATAGCTTTTCAGATAAACTACCACCTTGCTTAGAACAGAAAGCTTATCCTTTGGTCCCAAAACATTCATTTTGCACTTTTCCAACTTGCAAAAATCCACTTTTCTTCTGAAACGTTCCCCTCTCCTCCACAAAACTGAGAAAAAAATATTTGGCCAAATAATATTTACCTTAGTATTAAAGGCAAGGTAATTAGGGTACATTAGGGTATATGTAAGCAAGAAGCAGTACCAGATCATCTCCAGAATTTGCATCAGTTGAACCATAATAACTTTCATAAAAGTAGTTTGAATAGCCTGCTTCTCTCAAGTTCTCCAAGTAACTCAAACTGAAAACAAAAGGGCCTTACACCTGAATAAAAGCTTCCAGACCACACTGTGAACAATTTAGCTAATCCATCCCAAAACAGCTTTTTTCTTTTTTTTTGCCTCCCTGTTAAAGCTGCTACAGTAAACAAGGACTGCTGGGCCCAAAGCATTACTCCAGCTTCACATTCAGTAACTTTGCATTGCACACAGGCATGTGACTAGGCAACATCTCGATGGTAATTCCAAAAGTGACCCTTCACCTGTCACTTCAGCAATGAATTCCTGTGACCAGTCAGCTTCATTGTAATCTGAAGAGACATCACCAGCACTATCTGCTGCAGCCAAGAATTCCTGGGTCCAGTTTTCAGACAGTGCCAAGGCTGCCACACCTGGAGCTAGAAGGAAAATAAAAGTGAAGATGGGAGGACTCAAAGGCGTTATTTAAGCATCCCATACGCCTTCAGATAGCACTCCTCTCTGATAAGGTCCCTTTCTCTTTATTAGAATAAAATCACTGGAAGATTCCACTTGGAAGAAATCTACGGAGGTTGTTAGTGTTTTCAGAGCAGGATAACATCAAAGCTAGATCAGGTTGCTCAGGGCATTGACCAGGTAGCTTCTGAACTTCTCCAAGGCTGGAGATTCCCCAGCTTTCCTAGGCACCTGCGCCAGTGCTGAACCACGAACCAAGGGAAGACACGTTTTTTCATATCTAGCCAGTTTTCATTGTTGCAAGTTATGCCCTTTGCATCTCATCCTTTCACTGTTCATCACTGCAAAGATCCCGGCTATTGCTGCTGAAGACAATTAGATTCATCATTCCCCCTGCCCCTGCCTTAGATTCCTCTTCCCCAGCCTGAACAAACCCAGGTCCCTCAGCCTTTCCTCTTACACCATGTATTCCATCCCCCGGCTATCCTACTGATCTTCACTGGATTAGTTCCAGTATGTCAGCGCACTGGGAAGTCCAAAGCTGGAAACAATAGTCTACATAATCTCACAAACACTGAAAAGAAGGAACCACCCTAAGAGTTTAACCATAACACCAAGATCTTTTCCAGTATCTGTCTACTCCAGCTACCCTCACCTCGCTGAGGGGCCTGCCGGAAGCTCGATTGTTCAATCTCCTGCATCTCAGCCAACAGGTCATCCATCTTAAAGGTCTGGGGTGCACGGGACAGTAAAGGGGCATTCTGCTCCTGCAGGAACTCTCCAACCAGCTACCAAAGATAGTGATCAAAATTATGAATATGGCATAGAATATAAACATGTAGATCCATACAGCATGAGAAAGAAATGGACTTGGCAGGAGGAGAGAATAAAATCAGATAAGGGGGAAAACAGCAAACTAAGGATTGAAGAGAAAAGTAGTAATCTTTTCTTACCTCATCTTCAGAGGCTACTCCCAGCGGTTTGGACACCTAGAGGGAATAGTGGACAATTATCCCAACAGCTTTGATCCCACACCCCTCCATACACACCTTGTGACCCGATTAGTTCACATCCTCCTCTTCCTTAACATTAGGAAGACTGCATTTTCTTGTATTAGCTGCCTGCTTATGTGGAAGCTATATGAGCAGGAATATCCTCAACAATGTTGCCCAACCTCCATACCACCCCCTTCTGGGTTAGCCCCTGTGACAGCAAGGCACACAGCCCACCATAGCCACCAACATCCTCCTAGCACCCATAGACACAGCTTCCACAAGTACGGCCTTGACCCACCACTCTGCTGACAAATCGGGTGACCCTGCATCCTGTTTCAGGGGGCGAAGACAGGGGGACGGGGACAAAAAACAAAAAAAAGCAGCACAACACCGCACCTATCTGTGCCAGGCTGGTGCAGGCACCCTGCACCGCTTGCGTCACACCCCTATCCCACGCTGACTACCCCACGCCGCAGGCAGCCCCCACGTCCAGCCCCACCTCAGCAAGCACAGAGCCCCGCAACACTCACGGCTGCTGCTCCGGGAGCCCCAGGGGGCCAGGCCAAGGGGCCTTGAAGCCCTTCCTGCCGCAAGGCTTTGTCCTGGGTGAAGTGGCCAGCCAGCTTCATGAGGGGGTTGGAGCCCCCGCACTCCGGTTCCACCAACTCCCTCATGGCCATGGCGCAAGACAGGAACGGCGCGAAACCTCACCGGGCTGCACCTGGTCCCGGGGCGACACCGACACCAAGCGAACGTCAACCGGAGCG
>VXAL01003120.1:675369-702838 GCA_013399475.1 Chauna torquata | reverse complement strand
GAGCCAGCTGGAGCTGGGTCTTATCTAACATGGGGCAGCTTCTGGAATCTTCTCACAGAAGCCACCCCTGTGGCTCCATTGCTACCAAAACTTTACCACGTAAACCCAATACACTACAGAATGCCTTCTTGATACATTTCCACAGATATTTTCTCTGTAGAAAAGGACCTAGGAGTCCCAGTAGACACCAAGTTGATCATGAGTCAGCCATGTGCCCTTGCTGCTACGGACAATGGTATTCTTGGTTGCATTTGGCAAAGTATCACCATCAGGTCAAGGGAGGTGATCCTTCCCCTCTACTCAGCATTGGTCAGGCTACACTTGGAGTACTGTGTCCAGTTCTGGGCCTCCCAGTACAAAACAAACATGGACATACTCCAGTGGAGGGCCACCAAGATGATCAAGGGACCGGAGCACCTCTCCTATGAGGAGAGGCTGAGAGAATTGGGACTGGTCAGCCTGGAGAAGAGGAGGCTCAAGTGGGATCTTATCAATGTGTACAAATACCTGAAGGGAGGGTGCAAAGAAGAGAGAGACAGGCTCTTTTCAGTGGTGCCCAGTGCCAGAAGAAGAGGCAATGGACACAAACTGCAACACAAGAGGTTCTGTCTAAATATCAGGAAGCACTTCTTTACTGTGTGGGTCATGGAGCACTGGCACAGGTTGCCCAGAGAGGTTGTGGAGTCTTCCTCCTTGGAGATCTTCAGAAGCCGCCTGGACATGCTCCTGGTAAACTTGCTCTAGGTGGCCCTACTTGAGCAGGGGACTTGGACCAGATGGCCTCCCACGGTCCCTTCCAACCGTAACCATTTTGTGATTCAGTGATATCGTATCACTGAACACCAATGTTTCTAAGTTTTCTAATCCGCATCAGATTCTCCTAACAGTATTTTCAATAAATCCAGTTTCATGTTTCCTAGCTTGCTTATAAGACTGTCAGATGAAACAGAATCAAAATCCTTACTGAAGTCAAACTATTGTTACTTACTTATCCACAAGGCCTGTTACTCTACTGTAAAAGATTGTTTTGACTTGATTTTTTTTTTAACAAATGGAAAATGTAGGCTGAATACTTAATATTTATTCATTCTAGTACCACAGAGAGGGGCAGTAAAGTAAAGCTGGCTGGACCTTAGATCCTTACATCTATCTTTTTTTTAATGGCCAATATATTTGGACTTTTCCAGTCTTCTGAACCTCTTCATTCTCTACAGATCTCAAAGATAACCACCAGTGGATTTGATGTTGCTTCATCCAGTTCTCCAGCCATCAAAGGATGAATTTCATTGGGTGTAAGTGGTCTGAAAGCATTGTATTGACCTTAGCACTTAAAAATCTAGTATCTCCCTACTCCATAATGACTTTTTACCCATTTGTCATTGGTGCAGTTTAAGGTATTCATCTAGTCCCTACCACAGTGAAAACAAATGAAAAATACTTGCAATTTCTTGGTATCATTGGTAGATTTTCATTTCGACAGAAAAGAAGGCCAATCCTTTTACTGGTCTTCCCCTTACTACCTTTGTATTGACAGGCACTATTGATGGGCTGATACTTCTTTTCTTTTCCACCACAGATAAGACAATTACTCCTTTTCTCTTTGAAGTATCTTTGCATATACTTGAAGTCAGTTGCCATGTTTCCTTCAATTCCTTCCAGACTAAACACTGCAATTTTTTCAGTCCTCCTGCTTAGAAGGCCTGGACTAGTTACTCTCCTCTTTGAACCTTCCCCACATTTGCCTGTTTTGTAGCAGTGTGGTACTCAAATTGGACACTCGGTCCTGTGTCACTCAGTACTGTGAGTGCTGAAGTCAGTAGTACCAAGTAGATATGAAAACTTATTTCATCTGACTTACAGGCTGCCTATCTATACAAACTGATATGATGTGTGCCTTCTTGGCAGTAGCATGATGTTGATTTATGTTCTGCTTTATTTCCAATGAAGATGATATTCAGTGAACTCTGACACCATCTGAAACTTCGTATTTGCAAAAGCAACAGAAGACCTTTTGGCCCTCAGTTTTACCCATCGCTGACATACTGATCCTCAGAACATCAAAATCATGGCTATTTTTTTTTCCTCGTCTTAAGCATATTGGCCTGTTTTCAAATAAAACATCACAGGAAGCATTTGTGGTCCCATTGAGCGAGGGCCCACGTGAACAGCAATTAGGCTCAGCTCTTTTACCCATCACTTCCCTGTGGTTCGATCTCAAAGAAATCATTTTGTCTTCTCTGCCTCTCCCACTTGCGAAGCAAAGATGAGGTTCCATTGCTATTTTTTTTCATTTTTTTTTCATGAAAGAGCCTTGAACAGCTAGGCAAAAAGAGCTGTGTGAATTAACAAGCTAAAATCTGCAAGGGGGAAAGTAAGGTGCAAGCATGGTGCGGGGAGTCCATCCCCGGGCAGGAGCGAGGCCTAGATATAGCCCAGAGGAAAAAAGAGGGAAGCACACTACCAAGACCGGCACAAGCTGTGGCGCCAGGCCCCGCGCCTCGGCAACTGGGACCCCACGGCCTGGGGATGTCTCTGGGCAGCGGGGTCCCAGAGCGTGCTCTGCCGTGCCAGTTCCGCCCACGCGGTCCTCTAGGCTGCCGGCACCCCTGCCCGGCCCGCCCGGACGCCTCCGCCGCCGCCGGGGAAGCCAATGCAAGCGGAGGGCGGGCAGGCGAGACCGCCGCCCGCGGGCTGCCGGCGGCGGTGGGCACGGGCTGCTCCCGCAGAGCGTCGGGCCATGCCGCAGCACAGCACCCTGCTCCACCTGCTCGCCGGAGGGTGAGTNTAGGGCCCGCGCCTCTGTGCCTGTGCCTGTGCCCCGCGGCCCGTCCTCCTCCCCCACGCCGACCCGGGTCCCGCGGCTGCCGCGCCGACCTCCCCGCGGGGCCGGGGGGCTCCGGGCCCTTCCTTAGCTCCTGCCTCCTGGCGGGCCGATCGCGCGCACTCCGGCCGAGGCCCTGGCTCTTGCATCGCTTCTTCGCCCGCCGCCTATCAGCAACTGTGCCACTTCCCTGAGGAGCAGGGTGTGTGCCAGGGACAAGGGCACCCCCGGGGCTGGGGACCTGCTCTCCACAGCTAACCACGGGCATCGGGTCACAGCTGCACTTGGCCCCGGGTACTGCAGGCCCGAATGTCCGACAATGGCTGCCAAAGAGCAGAGAGAGAGAAGACCCTATCTTACCCGTGCCAGCTGCTGCTTGCCCCCTGTAGGTTTTGCCCACCCTTTGCTGTTCCTGTTTCCTGTTCTGCAGTTTGGGAAGAACTGGAGCCTCCTGGTGAAGTCACGGAGGCCTCGACTGGGTTTTCATCCTGCCTGAGATTACCATGAATGGCGGGAAGCAGGGTGTTGAATTGGGGGGTGCAGCAGAAGAGGTGCAGCAAGACCACTTCAGTGTTGCAAATGGAGCATCATCTCTTTGGGAAGGCAGCCAGCCCTTAATGATTTCATGTCATAGGTTCCTGCGTATCTTCTCTGGCTTTAAATAGTGCGACTGATTCCGGTGAGTCAGGAGTTTGGAGCATGAATCCCAGCAGTGTCTCTGAATTCAGTGTGCTCTTGAGCAAGTCCCTTCTCACTCTGCATTTCAACCCTCCTCTCTTTAAGAACCATTTACCATTTAAATCTAAAAACAGTAATGTGCTTGAAGTTCATGATGTCCTAAAGCAGAAGATATTATGGTCCTCCAGACATGAGGACCGTAAGTGCCAAGCTCCCTTGTCTAGACAAGCATCTAATCCCTCTTCCAGTTCCACCAACCTGTTCAAGTCTGTATGACAGTGACGTCCCCAATATAGCATGTACAATAAAGCATATCATTTAGTTGGTCTCAGTTAGTAAAATTCCAGTTTTCTGCAGGTAATACAACTGTGCAATGCCAGTCTTTTCTTCTGTGTACTTGCCTTGTCTGTTCCCTGTGTTATTTTGTATACATTATTGTCTTTTATTAATTTCTGCTTTGAATTAGATAGTCACTGCATCTAGAAAGCTAAGCATTTGTTTATATATTTATATTTCTTAGCTTTCTTCTTAACCTTTTCTTCATCCTCGTTTTCCACTTTGGTTCTTGAAATACTAAGAGTTTGACTAGCAACAGAATATGTGCTAGTGGGAGCTTTGTCAGTCTGTATCCTGTCTCAGCCAGTTGAGCAGTAATCTTTGAATTACAATTAGTTAAAACTAAAGAGATAAATAGGAAGTTCAGGTTATTGCTGCAGTGTATAGTTAGTGTTATTGTTTCACCTAATTAAACAGATCTCACTGATGAAGGAACAGTTGTTCATTTTATCTTCTAGTGCAAGAACTAGGGCCCATCAAATGGAACTTGAGGGGTTTGTTCAAAACCAGTGTTCAGTTAAACTGGGGGACTCCTGGCCACAGGATACGAGAAGGTAAAAGTTTTTTATGTGTCCAGAAAGACTGATGAATAAAAAAGAATGTCTTGAAGGCTATTAAATGCAATGCAACACTTCTGGTTGAGGAAATCTCTGAGCTGAAAATTGCAGAGAGCTGGGAGTGTATTCTGGAGAAGAGTATTTCTTCTCCTACTCTTCTGTAGTAATCATTATTAGCCTGTCTTAGACAGAATCCTGGTTTAGATGGAGATTTGCCTGACCTAGTATTGCTGTTCTTAAATGAAGATCTTCAAGTCATCACCATTTTTGGCTTGCCAAAGTAAGGACTGAAATGTGAATTACCAGTAAACCTTGTCACGCTTGTGCATGTTCTCATAACCTTTTCAGATCATTAAAAAAAATGTTAATGATGTTTTTTATATTTCTTTCTACTAATCCTCTTTTTCTGCCACCTCAAGCTTTGCAGTGAACTTTGGAAAATTTAAAATGTAAAAGCAAGATGTAGAAGCAAGTACTGAGGTTAGATTACCTGCCTTCTTCCTTTAGCCCTTTTTGGCACTGCTTTGTTCTGGAAGTACGTGTACTGGTTGTCCACTGCTGCTCTCCACCATATTTTGCAGGAATTGCCTTTGTTGGTTTTTCTGGAATAATGACTTCAGGGTTCTGTCTTTGTTAAAACAATCTGTTTAAGCCCAGCATAATGACGCTTGGTAACTTAGTTCCATGTGTTTTTTCATTACTTGCCAGTTATTGCAGCTTTGCTCGTTCTTTGCCACCATGACAACTTTTGTCACCCATGGATTTTGTAGTGTTAAATGTCACCTCCTGTTTGTTGGTGGAAAAAATGAAAATTGTTAGGTCTAGTCTAGAAGTGATTAGACTCTTGCAGGAATACTGCTGTTTGACTCTTTATTGACAGCTGCTTTAGGGGGAAGGGGGGAAGAGTGGGGCTGATTCTTTTTTTTCTTTTTTCTTTTTTTTTCCTTTTTTTTTTCCTTCTTGAGCTTTTGTGCTGTGATTTTAATGCATTCAGCATCTATACTATAGAGAGAGAGTTTTAGGGCTGTAAGTGTGGTTTTGTGAGATATCAAGCTTACTTTTTACAAAAAATGAATTACGTTACATCTTTGTAGCTGCTTTTGTGAATATAGCTTTTGTTTTATAAGTTCCATTAAAAACAACACCAATATAGCCCGTCCACCAACACTGATTAGTACAAAGTGACTTGTAATTCTACAGGTCTACAGAGATCTGATTCTATACATCTCTCCGGGTGTGAATCTCAGCCTTATAACCTTAGCAGCATAAATTATTATAAATACAATTTTATTTTATTTTTAATCCTGGTAGACATTAGAACTCTCTTCCAGCCTAGTATGTTTCCCCAGTCCTCTAATATTTATTAAACATTTACATCTGTAGGCATGAAGTCTCTTCAGTCAACTCTTTTTAATATCCTTGGCTATAGGTTTGTTCCTACTACATTCCATTCATTTTTGCCTTCATTAGTATTGGACTGAAAAACAATTCATCTCTTTGTGATGAAAATACCTTGTTTTCCATTTTTCCTGAAACAGAAGAATTTTGGAGACCTATGCCTTTTATATATTGTGAGCAGCTGTATCATCATGTAGTGCATGATAAGACATCATAGTCAAGATTTGTTCTAGTTTTGAACAACTGATACACCTTATTTCCTTAGTTCCTTGAAAAAAAGGAAAAAAGTTCCTCTTGGTTCCTTGAAAAATTCTCTGATCTTGCCATTTAGCCATACTGGCTTAAAAAGATCCTTTTACCTCGGACTCTTACTGCTGATTCAATGACCAGTATGCAAAGGAATAACTATTTTATTAGCTTTTACTATTGTTTTTTGAATTCTTCACTATTGGCTGTACATATCAGTAGCTTGAAGAACTTGAACTCTGGAAACTTTTATATGTACTTGGGGCACGGGTTCAAATTCATGTCTTGACCATGCTCAGTTAGGGGCTTCTTGAAGAAATTAAACATTATGAAAACATTACATAAAGTTGTGCCTCCTTATGTATTGTTAGTGAAATCTTTAGGGTACCAAACAACTGCTTCTCTAAATGTAGTCCTGTCATACTGTTTGTCCAGCATTTAGGTGAGAAGTTGAAACTGCTGTATTTGTAGCATTTGTTCCAACTTCTTGATCTGTCACCACTGTACTCAGTCCTTTCCTGAGCTGGAAACTGCACTTCTGATCAAGAAAACAACAGACCTGTAAGTCTGGAGTTTCTACTGATTTGCCTAATACAAACTATGGTAAAGAATAGGACTGTTGGAACCTTGAATGAATATGGTCTATATGGAAAGAATTGACATGGCTTTTGTAAAAGGCATGTGATTCCTGGATCATTAAGTAGGCTGTCTTGGTTTCCACGCTTCATCAGCTTGATCATATAGAGAACATGAGCCAGGACGCTTACTGGCTTGTGTTGTCTTTTGCTTACTTCTTTGTATTGTCTTCTGAGCCCAAGCTAAGTTCTTTGGTCATGTTCTGCCTGATCGCAGACTCCCACCACTTGCGTCTGCTGAGAAAAGTTGCTGCTGATCAGCTGCTGTGCAAGTTATCACCACTGCGTAGTTCTGCAAAGGGCTTGGCAAAGCAGCGTGAGTGTAATGGAGTGGCATAACTAGTTGCTGGCATAGCGAGGTTCGTAACTTGTCTTTGGACCAATTCAGCAGCTAGCTCTTTAGCTCTTGGACTTCATTAGAATAGCTATCCAGACCTCTTTTTTTTTTTTTTTTTTTTCCCCACTCTAACCTGCGGGCAGCAATAAATGAAGCCCCAGGAGTAAAGGCTATAAAAGTAATGTATGTATGCTCTTAGCTGCATAGACTGTTTCAGAATAATTCTTCAGAACTCTATCTATTTACTGACCTGTATCTTCATATGCAGTTCTCTTGATATACGTGATTTTTTCTGGATATTGTGTAGTTCTTTGGTTGGCTTTTTTTTCTTTGGAGCAGAGTGAGTTTTTTTTTCACCCTCTGTCTCTTATGAAACAAAGTGAGTTTGGCTGTAGCAGATAGGAACGTCTGTCTGTTTGTCAAGCCTTTGTCTGGCTGTTCAATGCAAACTCACCTCAAAACAGTCTTTCAGGTACTGAGTACCCTCTAGAAGAACAAAGCTGTCAGTTAAAGAATATGAATGGGCAAAAACTGAGAAGTGACCATATCAGTCCTCTGGTTCTGATTTGTCACTGGGTGGCAGAAAAGGGAAAAGGGGATGTGTATCCTTTCAGTGTTACTGATTGATTCATGAGTTCCAAAAATAGTTTCTGTCTGCTGAAAGTCAGGGTCCTCTTTCATTAAGGAAGTTCGGCTGGGGGTGAGCCTGGCTGTTGGCAGAAAATACAGATCCTGCTTACAGGGCATTGAAAATGTGGGGCTGAATGAATTACGGGTTGAAAGACATAGGCAGGCTGAGGGGTGGGAGAGTTTTGTGCTGTCCCTGTCGGAGCCAGTGCTGCTCTTGCAGGGTGTGAGGCATGGTGCCTGGTGATCTCAGCCAAAGGCATTGCAGGGAGAATGGGCAGCAGAACTGTTTGCTCTGGGAAATTCTGAATGCAAAGTTCAGCAACTTTGAGCTGAGTCCCTATGGACTTGGGACTGTTTGTCTCAAATACTGGTTTCAGAGTGAGGCTGCCAGGAGATGTCCCAAGAGAAGACGTTATTACATTAATCAGTATCAGAGCAGGAGGTCATGTGTGACGCAGGCTGGGGGACCTACTCTCCTCCCCTCCTAGAAGGGAGAGGCAGTGGAAGAGTAGGGTCAGAATTATTGCCCTGTTCCTGCATAGGGGTCACACTTACCTATGCCATTATGCCCTAGATGTGGTGGCACAGCTGGAGCCATCCTGACCTGTCCCCTGGAAGTAGTGAAGACACGTCTACAGTCATCCCAACTGACACTGCGGCCTCTGTGCCTCTCTGAGATACAGCTGCCGGGGATGAGTGTGAGGTTGATGAACCCCGCACCACCATCCCCTGGAGTGCTCAAACTGCTCAGGTGAGTAGGGTAGGCCATTGTGCCTGTTAGCAACAGGGAAGTGAAGGTTTAGCCATCAGGTGGAGAGATGAAAGTAGCATTTTGGTTGAAGCTCTGGAAAGTGCAAGTGCAGTGATAAGTTTCATCAGAGCACAGGTACATCTGCTCCTCACAGCTGATCTGTGCTTTGAACTCTGAGTCTGCAAGGCAGTTTTTGGAACTGTGAGAAGTTTCACAGCTAGTAGTTTGATCAGACCTAGAGTGATGACATCAGGAAAAATAGGAATAAATGACTGAAGGAGAGAAAAGTGGCTGGAGAGAAAATGAGAGTAGGGCAGAAAAAGGATAACACTGGAGGTGAGGAGAGGATACTGCAAGAGGTACTGAAGAAAGAAGGAGGAGGAACAGGAGAGCCTCCAGCTTTGTTCTGCTGACTTCTCTGTTCATTTCCTTCCGTAGGACCATCCTTGAGAAGGAAGGCATGCGATCCCTGTTCCGAGGTCTGGGCCCAAACCTTATTGGGGTTGCTCCGTCCCGGTGAGTACCGCTCCCTGAGGATAGCCTATGCTGTACCCTTGTTAAAGGACCTTTGTGAGAGCTATTGCTCCACATTCTGAAAGCAGTCAGGGTCCTATGCCCATTGTGCCATAGGACCCCTTCAAGCAAGCATTTTTGGGACCTTCTGATCATAGCTGTAGGATGACTGTTGTGCACTGAGTATAGGTAGTATCTGATGTCACATTAGACAAACCTATGCTGAAAATAAAATTTGGATTGAGGCCCCATGGCAGTGCTGGCCCTGCTCCTTGTAAGTGAGCTGTAACCTCTTCTGTATTTCTTTCCAACCAGGGCTGTATATTTTGCTGCCTATTCTGGTGTTAAGGAGAGGCTCAATACTGTCCTTGTACCAGAGTCCAAGAAAGTACACATGCTGTCAGCAGCCTGTGCAGGTGAGCCTCTTCTGTCTCAAATCAGAGCCAAGGGGTCCTTCTCTCTGTGGGTGTAAACAGGTTTCATCCTTTCCCCATCGCTGCTGCCTTCTGAAGGTTTGTCCCTCCCCATCTGGAGCAGTGAGTTCCTCGTGTAAACAAAGTGTTTTCTCACTCTTCATTCTTCTTAGGCTCATTTCTTCAGGTCAGGGATCTAGTCTTTTCCCCTCTGGCTGCTATCAGGAAAAGAGCTCCATTCAGGTGTGCGAGAGGGGAAAGGCAGTGTGTGATGTGGACCCCTCACAGAATCGTGTCTCTTGATATCTTCCAGTTCTCTAACAAAATCTTCCATTCTTGCAAGTTTAGCCCATTGTTTCCTGCCTCCTGTGGTAGGGTTATGTGGAAGGCAGAATTGGTAATTACCACCAGACAAAGGCTAGAATGAGGGAGGAGGAAAATCCGATAGCCTACCCTAAATGTCTCCTCTCCCACGGGAGCTCAAGGTCACGTTGAAATTGCAAACTACTGCAGCTTTCCAAGCAGAATTCAGAGAGCTGAGAGATCAGCAACTCTTCACAAACTGTCAATGTGATCCTGGTGCTCACCACTGTGTTCCTCTCCTATTCTCCAGGCATTACCTCTGCCACACTCACCAACCCTATCTGGTTGGTGAAAACCAGGATGCAGCTGGAAGCCAGGTAAGGCAGGCGAGTAATACAGAGCCACTCCGTGTAAAATCAGGACTGGTTTGGGGGTGGGGTTGGGTAGGGGTTTGACAGGCCATCAGAACATAAGTCTTTAGGGCATACCAGGGAAGAGTCAGTTGTGTTCACAAGAGCATTTTTGGTCAGTGGAGCAGTACGCTGTTCTAACCCTCCGTCCTCTCTTTGCCTTTACAGGATGAAGGGGGAGTTGAGCAGTAATGCCCTCCAGTGTGCCATGCATGTGTACCGCACTGAAGGCCTTCGTGGATTTTACCGTGGAATCACTGCCTCTTATGCTGGAGTGTCAGAGACCATCATACACTTTGTCATATATGAAGCACTGAAACAGCAGCTGAGAAACAGCCATCGTTCCCTTTCTACACCATTCACACTTTCACCAAACAGCTATGACTTCTTCGGACTAATGGGAGCTGCTGCTGTCTCCAGAACATGTGCCTCATGCATTGCATATCCGCATGGTGAGTGGGTCTGCTTTCCTTGCTTTTATTCCTTGCGATGGGAGATGCCATACCTGTAGGATCAGTCTGCTAATACGGCTTCCCTTTTTCTCTCTACAGAGGTAATTCGGACACGGTTGCGAGAAGAAGGGTCACGGTATCGTTCCCTTATACAGACTCTGCAGCTTGTAGTCCATGAAGAGGGACCCTTGGCTTTATACCGAGGGCTCCTGGCCCACTTGATCCGCCAGATCCCCAACACAGCTATCATGATGGCTACCTATGAGCTCATTGTACGTTTGGCCTCTTCCACCTTGTAAGCACACCATGGCACCTAGTTGAAGCTGCTGGAGAGACACAGGGACCTCATAGTCACGAGACATGGTCTTTTTCCATGCCCCAGGAGGTGGTGCTTTTCATCACATACCAGGACTGGATCAGGCATACCATTTTCAGGACATAAGACTATTTCGTCCAAAGTTTTCGGCTCCAATGTGTACAATGTAGCCTTTCTTCTTTCTGGAGACTTGAATTTTTCCAGTGCTTCAAGATGTCAGGGCACTGGTTTGACAGTGCCTGCTCTTAGCTCCCCGTATGAAACAAGGAAATGAAACTTACTGGAAAGGAGATAAGGGAGAAAGCATATGCGTATCTTAGCCTCAGAATCTTCGTGTCATCTGGACCCAGTAACAACCAAATGTGGGCACAACTACACATGAAGACAGGCTAGAGATGAGACATCTAAGAGAGCTGCGGCAAGCAGAGATTTTGTGCTGAGAGCTTTCATGTCATTAGAGGGGCACTTCCACTCTTATCTGCTGTGCTGTCCTCCTGCCCTTGGGGATTCCTCAACCTTGACCGCCAGCAAGTGTCCTGTTGTAGGATCTTCCTTTGGGTCCTTAACACATTGCAACCTTGCCCCACAAGCGTCAGGCAGCTGACGGCATCTTTTCCTCCTGCTGGGTCTGAAGAGTTGGACCAAGTAGATCAAGGGAAGAAACACAACCTGCTGTGAAACACTACCCTAATAATTTACGCTACTGTCCTTATAGCCATGTCCTGCACGTATCTGTTCTTTTTGCTTCCCCTCCTTTCCTGAGTAGCAGAAGGAGGAGGACACCTACTTCCCTCAGAAGTTCTGTTCTGTTACAAGCTGAAGTCCCTGGTGTGAAATATACTCTTCTATGCTGGCAAAGAAAGTCGATCATGTAAAAACATGGATGAAGCTGAGTATTTGGCCTGTTTCTATCGATGTATGGAAAGAGCCTTATTGTTTTTTCCGTAATCAAGATTTTGCTGCATGTGTTACATTTGCTTGTGATGGCTGGTTGCCTTCTATTCGTCTGCGGGTTCATAGCCCAATGTACCAGGGAAAGGCTACATTGCCTTACAGAGAGAGTATTTTGACTCTCAAAAGCTGGGGGGGGAGATGTTTAAATTATTCCAACACATACGCTTAAAAATAAAACATCCCCAAGATAAGGCAATCCTTTTGATAAATATATGGACTGGACAATCTCCAGCCTTACATTAGTGGCTATACAGACTGCTTCTTTCCCAGCTTATAGTCAAAAAAATGCAGAAGCAGAAGCCCTGAACCTTTTATTTGAAATCCATTTATTTTAAAATCCACTTTGCTTCCTCATCCTTCTTACCATCATTCGTTTAGTTTAGGAGTATCAACAATTTTACAAAGCGACACAAGCTGCAGTGTTCTGGTGGGTTGTTTCTTTTTTTCTTTTTTGCATGAAACAAGAATAAACCTCAAACGACAACATTGAAAAAATATACAATATATATATATAGTATCCGGGGAGGGGTTGTGAGAGAGCCCACTCTGAGCCTTATGGCTGGCTGCTCCTTCCAATTTTCTGTTCTTTCCAAGCCCCTCCTTCCTCATCATAGTTTGAACTGTGCCACTGTCATGTGCAAGTGCCCAAATATGTATCTCTAGAGAGCCAAATGTGGGATCAATAATGTGGGGAATGTCCACAATGAGAATGGCAGAAGATGAAGGAACATGGGAGGCAGAAATGGCACATGAGGGAGGAGAACATGTACGAGGTGGAGGAAGGAAGTTAGACACCTCCTCCTTCCAGCCATGTTTTTTGGGATCCATTGGACAGGTGTTTCAAAGCTCCTAATAGCGGTGAGAGCTGTCACTTTTGCCAATGATGTGTCGGTCATCCGTGTCATTGCTATCTGGGGAGTCGGGTGTCTCCGAATCAGTGCTGTCATCTTCCTCCGTGCCCTTACTAGCTCTGCCCTCGCTGTTTTCTGCTGCCCTCTCATGGCAGCTCTGGTAGGACTGGGGAGATGAGACATTTAAGGGGAAGGATCTGGCAACCCAGCTGCACCCTCCCGCCCAAGCCTGTGGCTGCTCCTCACCTCCATGGGGTTGACTATGATGGTGAGGGCTGAGTCGTCCCAGAACATGTCACTCTCTTTGCTGCTGGTGCTTGTGTGCCCCCCTGCAGCAGCCCCAGGGACGTCTTGCCCCATTTCCCGTCGGTGCAGGGAGTGGATGCGCAGGATGCCCAGAATCACCATGAGTGCCAGGAAGCCCACACACACCACAATGATGATAGTGGCTGCACTGGGGACCACTTTGGAGAAAGAAAAGGAGAAGGTGTGGTTACAGTCTCACATAAACATGTGTTTCCAACGTGACCCATGCCTAACCTTCAGGAACTGGGGTTGCTGGACAGAATGTGGGGTTTTGGTCTAAGCAGGAACATGTCCTGACTTTTCTGCTCGCCTGAGCACAGGTGGTTCCTGCCTTTGGCTGCTGTATCCTTGCTTGAGGTTTCCCAGGATGCCTAGGTCCAGGTGTTCTCTAATGTCAGCCCTGCCTGTAGACTCTGCATAGCTTCATCTACAGAAGTTACCAGAATATGTCATATAGCAGTCATTTGTATCCTCCCCTTGGGAGGGAGCGGTGTGTGCTGGGGAGACTCTCTAAGGTCACGAGGATGATTTTCATAGTGTGATTTCTGTGTAAGCAGTAGAGAAAGATGGAAGGCAAAGGACGTGTGCTTTGCAAATGGGCAGAGTGCTACAATAGCCTTCTAATTTAGCACTACAGTCAAAGCCTGGTTTCTCCACAGGAGAAAACATGAAATTCATCTAAGAGCCTTAGCCCAGCTCTCACTTCTGTTCTAGACCTGTAGGTCAAGCCTTGACTCCCCAGATAACCCCGTTTCCTAGAAAACTTACCCAGGCCCTCCATGGATTTGTTCTGGGTGACTATATAGTAGGGACAACTTTTCCTACTGCTTCTATTGCGATCAAGCAGAGTTGGAGAAGGGAGCAGCAAAGGGTGATTTTTGGTGCTCTCCCAGCACATACATAGGCTATCCCTGCAGAGGTTCAGTTCCATATGCAGGACTGGATCAGCTTTGGGTGAGCTGCTGCAGGAAGCTGCAGCAAAAGCTAGACCCAAAGGTGCTTTCCATGTTCCTTCCAACAGGGGACCAAAACCAACACAGGGTCCTCTGTAACAGTCCTAGAGCTTTCACAGCCTCAGAAGAGCCAATTAGACTGCTTTCAAGCTTCTGGCCCAGTGCTGCCAGGACAAACCACAATATCTTATCTCTAGTCTAGCTTCCAGGCTTCTCTCTCCTCTGTTTTGGGGGCAAGAATCCTCCTCTTGTCTGTGTGGTGCTGTCTCCTGTATTTTTCTGCCTTTGCTGATCACCACCTAGTCCCATCTCTTTTTAGAGCAGTGGCAGTCTTGATTCTCATTTCTCTCCTGCTGTTGAAGCTTCTTTTTGAAATTACATTACCCAGCCCCACATAGCACCTTTGCAAGATGCATGAATGAAATAGTACCAGCTTACAGTTGTTCTTTTTAGACCTTCTCAGTAGTAAATTTCAGACTGCTTCTGCATCAAGAAAGCAACACACCAGAGGAGGAGGATTGTTGCACTAAGCTCTAAAACACAATTTGACCCAGACTGCAGTCCATTTGCTAATGAATAGTGGGACAAGACAGTATAATGAGAACTCAAAAAGATGGGTATAGGGAACTTGAAAGGAATCCCCTGCTGTAAGTTCTAACAGGATATCAGAAAATCAACATCCTGACCTAAAGGAATAAAACCAAAAGATATGTTACATACTAGGGTTGTTATGGGTGCTTGCCAAGCTGTGGCCAGATAGCTCTGGGGGTAAATGATGGCCTCGGTGTATGAACTGCTGAGAACTCAGAATATGGTTAGGATAAGCAGCTTGGTTCATGTTGTGGAGGACATTCACCTGCAGAAAGACGAGAGTGAGAGAGATTCATTGTGTTCATTGTGATAGGGTCTATACTGGGTGCATTCCAGTCCACAATGTTCTCCCCATGCATGCACAAACACCTGTACATGCATGTATTGATCCTGTACCTCAACAGTAAACTCATTGCTGGAGTAGCGTCCGTTCATCTCAGTGCAGGACAGGTGAAACTTCCTTTCATAAAGAGCAGCACCATGGCTGATGTGGTATGAGACCTGGCGTAGTATTTCCTCATAAACTGCAATGCTCTCCACCCCTGAGACCAAGAAGAAATAATTGGTGTGGGGTCAGGAAGCTCCTGCTTCAAAGTCATCTGGTATCATAACCCTGTAGCAACTAGCAGCTCCAGAGGAATTCAAGGCTGGGTTCATGGGAAGGGATCAGAGCTAGAGCTGTGTGCAAATGATCTGATGAAATCCCAGCTGGCACTCCTAAAACATGTGGAAGGGAAGAAAGGATCAAGAGCAACCACCCTGTTAAATTCTGCGGAGTACATAAGCATTGCACCTGTGGGATGTGCTGTCCCCCAGTTATGTCATGCAAAATACTACCGGCATCTAAGAACGCCAGACCCTAGGGTCAATAGGAGTAAGTCAGGAGGAGTGATACAAGCCTGAAACACAGCTCAGACATCATGTTCTAGCACTGTGTGCTGGAGGAGTCACCTCCTAAAGGAATTAGCCTGGGACTTTAAAAGCCTGGAGTTCAGCAAATAGTTATACCTCAGAGTCTCACAAAGCACATGAACACATTGGGTTAAGTGCTTCTCCTGTGATTCCTGACAGACAGTGAAAGATGCATAAACAGACAGCTGTGGCCAAGGAGAGGACATACCTGTGATGGTGAGGTAGGCAGAGGTGTTAACAAGCTCCAAACCTCGCTGCTGCAGCAGCGCCCCATCCAGGAGCAGATACTCCCTCTCTGGGTCCAAGTCATCTCCTACCAATGAGATCTCGCAGCCATCCAAGTTGTGTACAATCTCATCTGACATTCGTGTGTCTGTCACTGAGATGCAAAGGGAAAGAAGACAGGGCCAGAAAGCCAGTCAGCCATGAATGAAAGCAGGAGTTACTCACAGTGGTACCCACTTAGAAGTACTCACATCACTAGTAATGACTTCTCTTTCTCTGGCTAGCACTTATCTTGAGTAAAATCACTGTCAGTCTAATTACTTGTTGGAAGAGTCTCCCTGGTTCTAATGTCATTATTTATGCACATAATAAAGTCACTTATATTTTGGAACAACATACTATTATGGGAGTGGTTCATGGTAACACATCTTGGCTGTAAGGACTGCTGGCAATGGCAATCCGAAAATTAGGAACTGTACCACACATGCCCAGAACCTGAGTGCTTTTGAAAGCTTTCCATTCTCACAACTGCTGGTAAACAAGTTTGAGATCTTATTTAAAATGGCAACCACTTTCAAAGACTAACTACTTTCAGCAGGGCCAAAACAACCTTCTCTAAGAAGCTCAAGCTGCTGAACAGGAAACTATGAGCACAAAATCCTATTAGCAGAAGAGATGCAATAGAAGTGAAAGGATGTGGAGCACAGATTGCAGAGAAGTAATCTGAGGATGATGGAGGGAACTGAGGGAAAAGATACTTCAGGGTGTGTGCAAACTGACTGGGGAATTCATAGGAAAAAGTGATGCAGGAAGAGGTCACAGAACCACAGAATATCTTGAGTTGGAAAAGACCCATGAAGATCATCAAGACCAACTCCTGACTCCACACAGGGCAAACTAAGAGTTAAACCATGTATCTACAAGCATTCTCCCAACACTTCTTAAATGCTGACAGGCCTGGGGCCATAAGCACTTCCTTGGGGAGCCTGTTCCAGTGCCTGACCACCAGTGAAGAACCTTTTCCTAATATCCAGTCTGAACTTCCCCTGATACACTTTTGGGAGGTGGCAAGAAATAAGGGAAGCAGGAGGAGACTAAGGAAGTGCAGGAGTGGAGAGAGTAACAGGCAGGACATCCAGTGCTGGGTTCAATAAAGGGAAATGTAGGTAAAATGTAAAAGGGATTAGGAATGAGTAGCACGGGAAAGACGAGGAGAGAGTGAGGTAAGGAACTGTGTGGATGGAGAAAGTACAGGGAGGAGCAGAAAGGGATAAGAACTGATAAGCCTACATATTGACAGACAATGTGCCTTGCTTCTGTATTTGTAAACTCTCTCCTGTTTCGGGTGCCACAGGGGCTCTACTTCCTCTGCAGAACAGCAACACTTGCAGGTCTTTCCATTTTGTCTCTCTGTCTCTCTGTACTCCACTCACCAGTACCATGCCAATTCTCATCCTTTTTGGCCTCCACCTGGTGAGAAATAGAGCAGGTGATCTGGAGGTTGGGGAAAAGGGGGACCCCATCAGGAGCCTCAAAGTCTGATGCAGGATGAGCAAAGTGGGCAGTGCCACTCAATAGGATCTGAGGGGCATCAGGCTGTAGCACCACAACATAACCTTCCACATCAGGAATGGAGACACAGGACTCTTCACTGAAACACCTGAAGGAGAGAAGCAGAAAGCATCAGTTGGCCCAAGCTTCCACCAACACTGCAAAAGAGCATCTCCTGCCCATAACTGTCAGTGAAGGGAATATCCTTCTTCTGGTAGTCTTCCTAAAGATTCCCTGTGGCCTGCAGTGCAAGACAGAGAGTTGTGGTAGGAATCACTTGGTCACATCCATACACCACAGAGAAAATTAAAACCAGCCCAAATACCCAGAATACCATCAGCAAAGGCAGTTCTGCTGCCTGCATGGACCCTAGGACCCCAGTATTAAAGTACCCAGATGGATAATTTAATAGTTATTTTCAGGAAGACTCACCCATTTCAAGACCATCAGTAAGAATTTAAATACAAGGTGAGGGAGTGTAATTTTAGTGAAAAGAGAGGTAATCCTCTTGCAGAACCTAGCCAGAGATGCTGCTTTGTTCACTCACTTGACAGCAGTGGTGAGCCTGAGTGGCCGGACTCCAGGGGTAGCAAAGCGCAGTGAATTCATGTAAGCCACATGCTGGATTGCATGGTTGAAGGTTTCCACATCATCACCCTCCAAGGTGAGCAGGGACTGAGAGGGGTTCACATGAACCTACAGATGGATAAGAAGAAAATACTCAGGATTCCTTAGCAAATACCAGGAGTCCAGGCTAAGAGAGACACAAAGGAGAAAGGTGGGGAGCTGTCTGAGGTGGGGGAGCAGGCAAAGTCCTGGGAAGCAAGGCTGGGGAGGAGAGCGGAGGAGACCCATGCAAGTTGGGCAGATGGGCATACCTTCATCCCTTTGCCCAGACTGTCGAAGTCACTGTAATCAAGCCCCTCACGGCAGGCATACAGGCATTCAATAACCTCCCGGCTCTCCAAGCTACCAGGGCGCACAGTGAAGCCAGCCAAGTAACCATGGAAGTAGTGGTGTATCAACAGAGGATCTCCTGAGGGAAACATGGGACGTGGAGGGTGTGAGAGACATGGTGAGGAAGACAACAAAGACAACAAAAAAATGTGAGGGACACACAGTTGTTAAGGGAGACAGAGAGAGACAGAGGAGTGTATGGGACATGGAAGAGCAAAGACAACAAAAACAACAGTGTGAGGGACATACATTAAGGGAGGTATGAGAGAATAGAGGGGTGCATAGAACACGGAAAAGCAAAGACAACAAAAAGACGGACAATACTGAAGTAGATGACAATTGTTGGAATTCCAGATGGGGGAAAGACCAACAGAAAGACCAGGGCAGTGACAGGTAGGTAGCATAGCGAAGTTTCTGCCAAACTGCTGAATGCCAGATGGAAACAATTTCTAGTCCGCTTCTCACTCTGCTTCCTGTTAGGGCTTTTAAAAGAAACTATATGTTCCACAGACAGTTAGGGATGAGGTGACATCTCCTGATGTCTCCAATGGCTATCGTGTTCTTCAGAGACCAACTTTAATGACCAGGCATGAGGACACTTTCTTCACATGAAAAGCATACTATATCTCTCAAAGCAGGCTGCAGTCCTATCAGCATTTTCATGCTCTACCGGTAACAAGGTATCAAGGACCAATCTGCCAAATAATAAGTGTTTTCCTCCCAAAATGGTGGGAGGTGGCAGGACAGGATCGAGGAGATGTATGAGGAAGGTACCATGCAAGAAGTGATAGTCATGCACGGTGAAGAGGGGAAGAGAACCACCTTTCTTTTACCTACCTTGTACAGTATCAGTGGAATTCTCATTTCCTTTGATTTTCTCTTTGCTTTTCTCTTCTGTAAAAGGAGAACATTCAGACAAGCAATTAGACATTGCAAGAGGGTAGTTACAGGGTCAGGCAAGTGTCTGTACAAGTGCCTGCATCAGCCAGTGCAAAAGAACAGCTCTGGACTCATGTGCCAAGCAGTGCATCCTTCAACCCTAGAGACAGCACATCACAGGTGAAAGAGGACAATGTCCCTCTCATGAAGGGGATAGTGAGGCTGTAGCTAATACAAGGGAAAGCACAGGGTTTTTTTCCTTCTTTCCCAGCAATATCTATTCTAGGAATTGATTCCCATTTATATAACGTGGTCCTTGCCATGCTCTCAACAAGCCATGTTCTCAATATTCCTTTGAAACTCACATGGTTTCAGGAGGGTGTCCCAAGTTGATTAGTATTTGTTGGTTGAGAAAGGCCAGTAGAAAGCACAAACCTGTGGGAAGATCCCTGAGCAGGGAGAAGCAGGACTACAACAAAGGTTTGACCCTACTAGCAATTTCTGATGGAGTGAAGGCAAGGAGCAGGCAAATTCCTGCAGTTCTGTCCTGCTCCAGTCTTTTAGGAAAATTAAAAGACCTGGGAAACGCAGCCTTACATCTCCACAGAAGTGGTTTTAATCTGGTAGTGGCTTAACTAACCTGATCTTTATCCTCCAACCCAACTCCTGTACAGAATGATTTGCGACTTCTCCGTACAGAACCTCAAGATACACAGATCACCATCAATACAACCAACAGCATAAATAATACACCCTGCTCCTTGGTGAAAAGCTTTAATAGAAAGGCCAACAGCTGAATGAGGTACAGAGTTTCAACCTTCCTTGCATGAAAGCTAGTTAACTGTCACATGTTCTACTGCTCCTGTCCATGAAGCTGCCACTGACACTTGCCCCTGAATTATTATTACCATAGCCTGCTAGCTTGGTCCATAAGGAGGGAAGGAGCTACATTGACTTTGGTGCCAAGGAGATAAGATGGTTGCAATGTGGTTTGCACCATTTAGTATTGGACAGCATTTTTCACCTCTTCTGGCTCCCTCCACTCCCTGGTCTCCCATATGAGAAGAGAACGGCTCAGGGAGTGAGCACTCACCGGTCCAGCAGGCTCCAATCATGAGTGAGGGTTCCTGCCGTGGGGGATGAATGAGGCCATTGTCGTGGATGAGGGCAGGGTCATAAGAGACACCATCCACATACAGTGTGACAGTAGGGAACTCAAGGTTGAGGGCATAATGGTGCCATTCATCATCACAGACCTATGGCAGACAGCAGAAGAAAGGATCAGCAACGGAAAGGAGGAGAAAGAACACGAGGAAGAGGTAAACGCTTTCTCACCTGCTCAAGCTTCCAGAGGAACTTCACAGGCCTTGCACTCTCCAGCAACGGCCAGTAGAGGAAAGCAATTCGACAACCATGCACAGCCAGAGAGTAATGCGAGTAGCCATCCTCTGCCAGGGGACAAGCACAGGGCGTTACACATCACACTTCAAAGCAGTCTCACTAGCCAGAGCCCAGAAACACACAGTAGCCTGCATGACTGGTACCCAGCACCGTGTGTTCACAGTGGGCTTGATTTCTCCCAGAAAATGTGGAGGCTGAAGAAGCTATTTTCCTAAGGAGGGACCCCTTCCCAGCGCCTGCTCTGGAACACTGGAATTTCCACCTGCAGGGACAATGCCTTCTAGCAAGTCAGTGTAACCTCCCCAGGAAAAGTGTCTCACCACTCTGCACTGTACTGCAGATCACTGTCTCCTCTTCCCGCCTGCCTTTGCTGGGCACCACAGCATGTTTCATCCATACAGACAGGGTGAAGTGGTCACTCAGCCCCTCATGAGCATTCAGCCCATTCATCACAGGCACCTGGGCAGCCTGGCTGCCATTGAACCAGTAGATGAGGCTGCTGTCCTGGCTGTAGTGCACTGAGAGCCGAGCAGTCCAGTTCGCCGTGGGGCTAGGCACAGGCAGCAGGTCAATCTCTCCTGAGGCAGCACCTGCCAAGAAGGGAAGGAGTCAGGAGTCATGAGCACAGGAGTCTGAGAAGCCTGGGAACTGGGGCACAGAAAAAGAGGGCAGTAGAGGGCTCATTGTAACATCCCAGAGCACAGGGAGAGGAAGAGTGGCCTATAGGCCTTCTTGTATCTGGATAAGGATGGTGACTTTTCTAATCTGCGCCAAAGGATGTCCCACAGACTCTGCATAATGAGACAATGCAGAGAAACCTCTGGCTTCCCAGCAAGGAAAGCACAGGGAGCCTCTCACAAATACAGGCAGGGTGCCCACTGCCCCTCAACAGAGCATGTGTGCTAGGTGTTCTCACAGCCCTGCTGACCACAGCACATACGAGGAATGTGTCCCAGCAGCTCTGCTGTGTGAGGCGCAGGGCTATCACTGTGAATCCCTTCAGGGGAATGGGCAGGGCGCTTTGCCACTGCTGCCCTTGACCCAGGAAAGAATCAATTCACCACAGAGTTTGCGCAGCGACTTCTCAGAGTAGTTATCCCGGTCACAGCCCTTAGCCACATGGTTTGTCTGCAGCTCCACTGTGGCTTGGATGTTCCACAGGGGCTCATCGCAGGTCTCCAGGTGAATGCTGGGAAAGAGTGCAAGGCTGCCTGCACCTGGTGTATACTCAATCCTCTTGTTCCAGCCTAATGAAGAAGAGTGAAAGAGAGGTGTTAGGTCCTGCCAAGGACCCAAGGCCAGAACACTTGGCACACACAAGTGGCATTTATGCACCAGCCCATAAACAGAGAGATTTTTGGCCCTTTCTGCACTGAAAATCAACTTTATGCAGCTGGCATCGGTGCAAGGGAAGATATCCTGGAAGCACAGAAAGTCCAAATTCTCATTTTCTACAGCTGGTGCCAGTGTAGCATCACTTCCTGCATTTTCAACCTCTCTTATCAGGCAGAGTAGATATTTAGCTGTGCTGATTTCCCCTTAATTCTATTGACTTAGCTAAACCTGTAGAGACACAGCACCTCTGGAAAAGCTGAAGATCCTCAAGATCAGCAGCCCCAAAAGTAATCTACATTGAATATGAGCCTTATCAAATACATAGTAGTTCACAGTAATCCAAGGAATGATTTTCCCATGTTAGAATTGCCTTCCAGTAGCTTTGTAATACCTCAGATGGGATTGATAGTTTGGTACCAGAATTTAACCATATACATGTATGCAAATTTACATGTGTATTTACAAACATTTTCAATGAGTAGGACTGATTAGTTCAGTATGAAGGGAAGACACAATTGTGTCTGGAGGTTTCATACCCTGCCAGCTGGGCTTGCAGGTGGGTTTCACCTGGATTTCCACTTCAGCATCATCAGAAGCCCGCTTCTTTCCACAGTCATACGCTGTTACTGTGAATTTGTAGAGACGATCTCCACTGTACTGCAGCTTCTCTGTGTTCTCAATGTTCCCTGGTTAGCAAAACAAAGAGATCAAGGGAGAAGAAAGTCTCCTCAACAATGTTGCTTCTAGAAACCACTCTATTTTTGATCAGCTACAGAAACAACCAAAAAGAGGCTGAGTTCCTCCACAGTGCTACTCTGTAATATGCTGTAGCATCCCACAAAATGGCTGCTGTGTCTCCGCACAAGGAGAGAGAGATCAGCAGTGCTAGAGGAATCACAATTCATATATCACAGTTCTGCCAGCAAATGGGACTGAAAAATAGAGAGACCAAAGTAGGAAAGGGGGAGTGATGCGCTCATGGTAGGTTCAGATTCTTACCATCATTATCAATCAGAAAGGGAATATTGGGGGTCAGGATCTCATAGTAGCAGATCTGGCTGTACTGTGGTGAGCAGTCTCCATCAATGGCTTCCACACGCAAGATGCGGTCATACAGCTTTCCCTCAGTCACTGCTACATGATACAACTTTTCCACAAAGACAGGAGCAAACTCATTCACATCATTTACTCGAACGTGCACTGTGGCCCTGATGCAGAGAAACATCAGTAAGAACTGATTGGCTGATTAGGAGCCATACACCACCCAAATTTCAGAGTAAGTCACTCCCCTAAAGTGTACCAGTCTGAGTTCCAGATGTCAAGGGCAAGAATAAGGAAAAAGACCTGGGTTTCAACACAGCAATGTTGCCACATAGGACCTTATACAATAGTTTCCCATCCCAGAGAAAGAGTAAAAGGCGTGATAATGTCTTCTGGACCTTCCGCCTATATGCAGCAATGTAAGGTACCACTCTTAGACACAACTGTCAAGCAGCCCTCATTTCTGGTGTATTCACTCATGTGATTCAGCCAGTGAACAGGACCATCACATTTTTGTTTGGTCTTATTCACATGTTGAGTTACAGCATCATGGCTAGAGAAAAATAATTCTGGCTAAAGGAAGAGCTCCCACAGCATTTTTCATTTGCATTTCTGTGACAGATCACATTTCATAACATGCAGCAATGACTGCATGGACTTACTTGTGTGATTTCTTGGTATTGGCTCCATCAGGTCCCTCTCCACAGTCATAAGCCTGGATGGTGAATGTGTGCTCCTTATGTGCTTCACAATCCACTGGTTCCTTGGCCCGGATAAGCCCCTCACCTGTAGCTTTGTCTAGGATCACAGCTTCAAAAGGCACCCCAGCCCCATGGATCCTGAAGCCACAGATTTCACCTGGCCCCCATATGTGGAGAGGAAGGGGAGAAAGAAAAGGACTGAGGAGAGCACAATATGCCCCCTTGCTTCCCACTGCCATATTTTTGCCCTTTCTAACTTACACTCTCCCTTCTCCGTCATTATCATTCTCTCTCATTTCAGTGCAATTGTTGGTTCCCTAGGAGTTCCTCCTACCAGCTCTTACAGCCATTAACGGTGTAGATTGCCCTCTACTGGAGACTATTCCCATAGCAAGAAGTCTTGCCCAGCATCAAGAAAGACTAGAGGTTACAAGGTTTAACCTACATGTATCAGGGCTATAGAGTGAACATACTGAGAGAGCACCTTAGCTCACCTCTCCATCCCTCAAGGAGGCAAAACAGGCCATGTATTTCAGACAGACATCCAAAGCATGAAGATCCATGACGTCTCATCCATCCCACACAGGATGTGCACAGTACCTCAGGGAATTACAGGTAAGGTCACCTAAATCCTAAAGCTCAGCTCACAGGGACCCCTTTTCCTCTCGCAAAACTGAGGAAGTTTGCATGAGGAAGCTCCAGACATGGCCTAAGCTAGCACTAGGAATACAAGTCTCATAAAAGCATTGAAGAATTATCTGTACTTCCAGGGATTTGTGCTTCCTTGTGAGGGATCTGGAACTGCCAACGAAGTGTGCCCTACCAGCTTCCTCCAGTCCTCATAGATACAGAGCTGTGCATGTGATCTTTCGAAATAGCAGAACTGCGTCAAAAAGTAGCTGGCTCCACCCTCAATTTCTCTCCCTAAGGGAAACAGCTTACAGAATCCTAAATCAAGCTATGCCCAAATTGGCTCCAGACTTCACTGGGGACCTCTTCCAGAAGGAGGTTTGGAGGTGATCATTTCCTGAACAGAATCCAGCATGAGGATGAATGTGACCCTGCCTCTGTCTCTTTGGAGGTCTCTCCCTGCCTCCCACCCTTCCCAAAGCTGTTACCCACCTACCTGCATAGCGCAGTGGAGCATCTTTGTCCAGTGCAAATAATGGTGGGTTGAGCAGGACTGTGTTATCATTCTCCATGACGATGCCCTGGTATTCGGCTTCAATCCAGGGTTTGTGCTTATTTGCTGAGATGAATTTGGGGTAAAGGATGGAACACAGGAAAGTATTAGCCAAAAATGACAGATTCAGTAGAAAAAGAGCAGAGTATCATCCAGTGGCAGGTAGCAACCAACCCTCCCCACCTTCTTCTCTGGAAATAAAGAAAGCTAAAGTAGGCTGGAAAGAAGAAGCTATTTTTCTTTAATTCTATTCTACCTCTCTCTTGGGACACCTCATCAGAAACAATGTGTTCCTTCTGGCCTCCTCATTACTCTCGTGTTAGAAACACGTGGAGAGGCATTTGGGTACCCAGGAAAGCTGGAGCAGTTAAAAAAATGAAAGGAAGAGGCACAAGTAGTCTGATTCTGGAGACAGATTCCAAATGCTAAATCCTTTAGCTCACTGAAACCATAATTAAAGGATCCAGGAGACATCTTCCCTTGGGGTGTCCCCAGGGTACAAGTCTTGCATGCAGCCATTACCACTTACATCTTCCACTCTCTCGACTAAGGCAAAGGATCTACACACGTGTATCCAGGTACACTTTCAGTCAGTCACCCTACATGTACAATAATCTGCTGACTCCATTGCTCCCTCCTTCCACGCTCCATGGCGAGCACCATATTCCTTCGGCCCCTCCTTGCTGATCCTGTTGGCTGGAGCCCAGCCAGGCTTGGCGTGGAGGCAGCAGCCAGCAGGAGGCTCTGAAAAATGTCACAGGCCCAGAAATAGCAAATTAATCTTTATCATATAGGCTTCAGAGCAGGGAAAGGGAGAAATAAAGGGGGGAGAGAGAGAAGAAAAATCATTATAAATTAAAAACCCCTCCCCCTTGCCCACTCCCTGCCAAATGGGCCTCAGAGATTATATTACATGTCCTAGTTACAACCCCCATTCCCAGATAATCCTCCACTCTCCCACACCCTGGAGACCAAGATTTATTACAACTAAGCAATACTCTGAGCACAGCATGGCTCAGAGCTGATGGGGGGTAGGATACATAGCCTTTGCCCTCAAGGGGACTACCAATATGTGAATTCATGCTCTGCAGCACATACTGCCATGGCATTTGTGTTGACTCAAAAGGGACAGCAACCCCCACAATCAGTCACTTCTACATATCAGGACCAAGACATATTGCTGGAGCTGGGTGGTGGGCCAGCAGACAGGACTGCAGGTCAGAGTGGGGATGCACCAGCAGGGCAGAGCAGGTGGACCCAGCCTGGCATAGCAGTGAAGAGTGTGGGCTGGCATTTCTCTCTCACTATATTGATTGAGATTATAAAGCATTGTACAGGAAATCTGGAAAATATCTATCCTGCTCAGTACACAGAAGGAATCCCTCCCGTGTGCAAGTGCCCACATTTCACGCCACCCCTCCATTGCCCCCACCAGATTCCACTCTGTGTCAGTCCTAGTCCACGTACCACACCACCAAGGTGGGAATCCATAGCTACAAATGCCAAATATTCCCTGTTGCTGGGGTAACAAGCTGGTGTTAGAAACACAAACCCTTTGCTGCATCCACCTGCAATTTGGGAATCACCAATCTGATTTCTTGGGAAATGAGTTCTTGGGGATTAGAAATACATTTGGGGAATATTTTTAGGATACAGACTGCTATAAGCTTCAAGAAAGCTCCTATAAAACTAAAACCATTTGTCAAAGGTGGGTACATGTTTCAGAGTATAAATTCACAAAGGAGAGACAAAATATAGAGCATATGGGGCCTTGCCTTGCAACTGGGCCCCCTGGCACTACAGCAGTACAAATAAATGCCCCTGCCAGTATCAGCATACACAGAGCTCCACGTTACATCCTCTGTAGCCCTGTCTCTTCCAAAGCACAGAAAACACGCTGTCACATTCCCTGATGACCCTTGAGTCCCTTGCACATTTCAGATTCCCCCACCCCACTAGATTTATTGTCTCAGTGGCTTCCCTAGAATGAATTTCTCATGCCTGTGTCTACAGCCACAGATCTAGTAACCTGTATCTTTCTTCACCACTCTACATGTTCAGAGAACCTCTGCATTCAGAATGTTAGAGCTGTAGCACTTGGGTTTGGTCTTTTTTTTTTTTTCTATTTAGCACAAAAGATGTTATTTTATATAAGCAACCTGTACAGTTAACACATAACTGTGCAATAATTCCTATTGACGGATTCTAGATGCATGAACTATAATCGGAAAATGGAGATAGTAGATGTGTTTCAGAGACCAGAGGGATCTGTGGAGATGCAACACATTCCCTCTCAGCATGCTAAGGAAGGAAAGCTAAATCCACACAGCAAGAACTGAAACAAAAGCAAGACAAGTGGGTGGAAAATGGGAAAACGAGAAGGGAATGCTAAAAGAAAGAATGTAAAAAAAAGAGGTGGTAAGAGACGGATGGAGACAGTAGAGGGAGGGGATGGGATGAGGGCGCCTGAAAGGGCAAAGAAAGCCCGAGACGCTGGGGACCCCTGGAGCCCCCCTGACAAAATGTGACAGATGACAGCGACTGACAGCACCGAGCAGCCCCGCGACCGCGGGCGGCGGCGGATGGATGAGCCGCTGCTAAGGTGCCGCTCAGCCCCGCCGCAAGGGGCGGCCGGAGGGTCCCGCCGAAGCGCCGCGCCGCAGCCCCGGCCCTGCCGGTGTGCGTGCCCGCGGCGCTCCGCTCACCTTTGTTGGAAGAGCTGCCGGGCAGCGCGGCGCAGAGGCAGAGCAGAGGGAGGAGGACGGCTGCGCGGGGCCGAGGGTCGCCCATTGCGGCGGCGGGTCCCAGCCTGCCCGGGGTGCTGGACAGCGGC
>VXAL01003120.1:643149-673010 GCA_013399475.1 Chauna torquata | reverse complement strand
CGGGAGAGCAGAGGCGGGGAGAGGAGGCGGCCAGGGTGGGCCGAGGCGGGGAGGAAGATGGGCCGGGTGCAGGGAGGCTCCTTTCAGAATAAGAGCCGGGAGGGAGGGAGCAGGCGGGCGGGGGCCGTCGGGCCGCCCCCCACGGCGAGTCCAGGACGCACGACCACAACCACTTCACGCCGCCGGGCCCAGCCCGGCCCCTCGCAGCTCCCTGTTGTGCTCTTCCTGCTTCCCCCGGCTGAAGCAAGCGCCGCGCTCCCCCTCGGCTCCCTCCAGGAAGCAGACTTCGGCGGCCCGAGTCAGCAAGGATGGCTGAGGCTACCTCTTCTGCAGCCGCCAACGCGAGCCCTCAGATGCTGTTGCTTGCAGACATCACGTTTTTCTCAGGATCCCGGGATCCTCAAGCTATAAAACAGAAATGGTCCTTCAAAGTCAACGACTTTTGTGCGAAATCCAAGGGCTGGGGTGAGGGAACTAGCCCCATGTTCACAGCACTCCTGAGAAAGTCCAGAGGGTGAGGAAGGCTCGGGCTGTCCTCCAGGTCTAAGAAACCACTGCCTCTAGCCCCAGCACTCCTCCTGGCTTTTCCTTGCACTGTTCCCCTTTGGCTATCATAGCTCCCCCGGTTCACAGCTCCTCTCTGTTCAGAGACCAAGGGAGAGATCCAAAGAAGGTAAGGTCCACTGAAAAGAGGGACCAGTGCAAAAGACAGAGGTGTCCTTTAGTGAGGACACCTGATGGGATGTACAAAAGCCCACAGGGAGTTATTTCTCAAGGAAACTTGTGGTTGCCTCTGAACAAAAGATTGAAAGGCTCAGTACTCAGAAATACGTAGCTACTGACACTCAAAGAGCCCAGAGGTAGGCAGATTTTGAAAATACAGGCCCTTTTCAGTCTGAGAAAATGCAGTTTTTTCCTCCAGCAACTCATTTAAAAAGTATTATTTTCCAAAGAGCTTCTTTTCAGGGAAATGAAAACATGACTGTGATAAGAAAAGAACTACTTAAGAACATGCAGTATGCAATGGGTCAGGGAGCTGCAGCTGTACCTATAGGTGTTGACCTCTGCAAGGTTGTCTCTGAGATCATCATAGGCTGCAGCAACCTATCAGTATCCACAGTGCAAGAGTGCCACTGGTTGGGACACAATCAAATGCAGTGGGCAGTCATAGCCAGGCCATCCAGGATGTTATTCACCTGTTCCATGCAGACCTCCATGACCCATCATTCCTTCTATCATCAGGATCCTCTACATTATCTTTGTTGTATTGCGAGGTTGCAAGAGCCAGGGCTTTGACTGACAGCAGCTGAAGCTGGTTGAGCTGCTGCTCTGTTGCTACTCCTCCATACAAGGAGTCCTTGCAAGCTGATTCTGATCCCCAACACCAAGCTCACTTCATCATGTACAGACTGATATCCTCCAGTCTGTGCGATCAACAGCTAATCAACTAATTTCAGGCTCTGCATCAAAAGCTGGCCAAATCAGGCAGGTCTACGAGGCATGTATTAGAGGTGGGCTGCTCCAGATAAATGCACCCCAAGCTATCCACCCTTGCTTTACCAGCTGAAGTATCCTCCTAGTACCCTGGTGGTGTCACCGGCGGGGGTGGGGAACAAACATCGAACACATGGGATGTTTGCCTTGAAAGTGCCACTGGGAACTCCCAGTAGTGCCCCTTGGATATAAGATTCCTGTCAAGAACACACTGAAATGATCAGCTTCCTTACAAATTATCCTAAATTGCCTCTGTCCATCCGTCCTTTGCAAGTGAACACTCTCTTCCCACCAGTGAGCTGTTGGTAACAGGTCTCTCAGTAGTTTCTAGCACTTCCCAGCTGTCTTGCAGATAAGGTCTATGAGTAAAAGCTTCCCTTCTGGTGGAACAGTAAGCCAGAAGAACCTGCTCTGGTACAGCACAAAAGTGAGGCTGCCCAACTATGTTCATAAGGCTGGGGAAATGTTTGGACATCAGGAAGTACAAGTGTAATGTCTCCCGCTTAATTCTGATGTGTGGGGCCATGCATCGTTACTACAGATGCACTTATTACATGTTTATGTGAGCTTTTCCAGATAATAATTCAAAGACATTGTGATGAACGGGTTTTCTAGTCTTCACTACACTTCCATAAATATCCCGGAAAAACTTTATTCATTCTTTTTAACACTATTTTCATCTTCATTCAACATGTTTTTGTAGCTGTGGATTATTTCCTATGATTTCAGTACAAGAACCTCATTAACTTCTCTGCATTCATAATTCTAAGGAAAAACACTAGAATAGTGTTTTACCTCTTACACCAAAATCTGAAAGCCATGAAATTTTAAACTTCATGAAGTTGGTGGTACACGATACAAGGTTTGGGCACTGTGATGATAAAAGCCTGAAATGTGTTTGTAAGTTCCTATCTTTTCTCATTTCCCCATTAAATAATGCAGGTCTTATCTATCTTGTTTCTCGTAAGAATACTTCAGACAATTGCAGAACATGCAGCAAATAAGAGCCCTCGAAAAAGGCCTCATTATCAGAATGTTTATAATTCTATAGGTCTGTTCATTTTTATTCATATGTGTTTAACTCAAAGGTCTGAGGTTTCTTGCTTTCCCTGAAGAAGCTCCCAGTTCCCATCTCAATAAATAAATAAATAAATAAATCTGAAGTGCTCCTCAGCAAACCAGAACAGAGAAGACTTGACTTTTGGATGGTATGATTTTTTTAAGTTTAAATTAAACAAGTTGTTATGAATAAAATTTCTGGACTTCTTCCTATGCCAGAAGACTGCCAAGGAGGGGGAGAGGCTATAGGAGGACATCTTTAGGAGCGAACAAACTCTCAGCAGCTGCTGGGATGCAGATAAAATCATCGCCAAAGGTCTCTAGTGATCATTTTTTTGCCTCCTTGCCCTCTTCTGCAGAAGGGAAAGATCGCGTCTGCCTGGCTAGGATTTAACATCCCTCCAAAAGCACTCCCTGAATCTGTTTCCAAGGTCGGTGTCCGCACGGGAGCTACAGCAATTCAGCAGCAGAGGGCAGCAAGCGCCGGGCTAAAAGAGCCTAGTCCCGTCCAGGCTGTTTGCAATCCGACTTTCTCTTTCTACCCTCTGCTTCTCCCACCTCTCTGACGGGGCCAAGGACTTCTAGTTGATCGCAGCTCCGGAGCTCCGGCTCGGACAGCAGGCAGGACGGTGTGGGCATCGCCGACGAGCGCATGGAGATGTGAGTGTGGCCAGCTTGGGCAGGGAGATGCAAAGCAACATCTTTCTGGGAGGGAGCTGGAGGATTGCACTCTTCCAGGAAGGAGAAGAGGTCAAAAAGGCTAAACTCATGCTCGCTATCCCTCCATCCAGCATGCTTTGCTAGCACATAGGGTTAAGGAAGAATGATTTTCCTTGCTGATCTTTTCATCAGATCTGGGCAATGAGCATGTTTTGGAGGAGCACTGATAGTAGCGTTTCTGTGAGAGGGAGAGGGGAGATCCGCAGACTGAGAAAAAAATGAAAGCCAACTTTTGCAGGAGGAGGACTCAGGCATGACTGGGTAGAGTGCTGCACTGGAGGCATTGCAGGATTGCTCCTTAGCAAACTGAGCTCGAGATCTTCAGACCCTGACCAAATGGGCAAAGACCCTAAACTAGCAATAATCAGAAATGACCCACTGGCCCAGAGGCAAGGGGAACCACACTTCCACTGGTTCCAAGGAACTTAGCCCCATGACTGGTGGGAGCAAACAGCCATTGCTCAGGGAATTCACCCATGTTTCTTCAGACTGCTTCCTGGGTTGATGAATCTGTTTGGCTGGATCACAATGCCTTCCTGTAATTGGTTAGTGCTGGTGTCTTCATTTCAGAGGTTCTACTTGTTCCTGAGTGATCCAAGCCAAAAGCTGGACCTGCAGCTAGGCCTCCCAAGTTTGCATTCTGCTAGACAGTGTGCAAGTCATTTGTGAAGTCTCCCCTGATTTTGGATGACTGAGTTTTGTGCTATGTCATAATTTACTTGCCGTGTTCACAGGAACGTTCCTTTTCTCCTGTGGGCCATCCTGTTTTTTGGAGTGACCAGTTCCAGTCCAGTCCCAAGAAAGGTTTTTGGGGAGATCAGATCTCCAAATTATCCCAAGCCGTACCCCAACAGTAACATCAGCAACTGGGATATCATCGTCCCAAAAGGCTATGTGGTGAAGCTGACCTTCAGATATTTTGACCTGGAGCCGTCTGAGTCCTGCTTCTATGACTATGTTAAGGTATGTGAATAAATACCTGAGCCAGTGGGTGGCTAGAAGTGGTAATCTAGTGACTACCATACGAAATCGCTATTCATTCACAAGGCTTCCTTTCACGCTTCCCACAGAGGAAAGGTAAGGAGCTGAAGATGGTAACAGGTGAAGCAGATACTGGCAAGTCGTGGCTGGGTAATAGTGATGTATGGAGCAGACTGACTTTTATGTGGCTACAGTTATTTCCCCTTAACCTTGACAGATCAAAGCAGACAAGAAGAACTTGGGCCGATACTGTGGACAGCTTGGGTCAACCACAGGCAATCACCCAGGAAGAAAGGAGTTTGTATCTAGGGGGAACAGGATGCATCTGGCATTTCACTCGGATTTCTCCAATGAAGACAATGGCACGGTCATTCCCTACAAGGGCTTCCTGGCCTATTACCAAGCTATGGGTGAGTTGGAGATACCTTATCATGCAGAAAGAAGCCTATGTGGGTCTAACTAATCTTCCTCCTTGACAGGCAAATCGAGAGGAGCCTTGAGCAAGGATATGGATCTCTGTGTACTTTCAGTGTACAGCAGATAGGTTTGACACTTTCCGCCCCCTATCCCAGCATCTCTTATCTCTTTAGATCTTGATGAATGTGATCCTAACAATGGTGCTGAGGAAGATGAGGGGCCTCGGTGCCAGCAAGTCTGCCACAACTATGTGGGTGGCTACTTCTGTTCTTGCCGGCCTGGCTACCAGCTCCAAAGTGACCACCATTCTTGCAAAGGTAAACTGGAAGTTTGAAAGATCAGATGGACTAAGGAGGGTTCCAGTGCAGGAGCCCTTCATCCAGGAAGGGTGGGAGAAGTGGCTTAGGAAGTAATTAACAGGGCAACAGGTGGCACAGCCCCATGTCGTGACCTCTGCTTTCTTTTTCTACACCAGTGGAGTGCAGCAGTGAGTTGTTCACAGAGGCATCTGGGTACCTGAGCAGCCCTGAGTATCCCCAGCCCTATCCTGAATATCTCCAGTGTAACTACAGCATCCGTCTGGAAAAAGGCCTGTCTATCATCCTGAAGTTCTTGGAACCCTTTGAGATTGATGACCACCAGCAAGTCCATTGTCCTTATGATCAGCTCAAGGTACTGGAGATTAGTAAACTCTCCTTCCAGCCCTGCTGCCAGGCCTGGAAAGGAATTGTGTGGACACTACTACTGGCATGAGAAATATGAGATCAGTACAAGAATGCGCCAGCATGAAAACCTAATCTGTTCCCTTGTCCCTCCCTTAGCACTCTTAATTACCGTTGTCCTGAGATCAAGAGGCTCAGGGTCACAGGCTCCTGTGAATGGATCCAAAAATATCATCCTTCTTCCAGTTTTATCTCCCTTTGCTTTAGTCTCAGGATTCAAAGGGCTCTGATTCCCATGATAAAGGAGAAGCAGAGCTTGTGGTAGGTCAGCCCTTTGTTCTGATCTGACATTGCAGACATCAGCAAAGATGGGTCAGACAACCAGCCCTGTCTACTATCACAGGCACTTCGGCAAACGTGGTCTGGATTGAGATAGGGATACCAGAGCAAAGGCATGTATGTTTCTGTCCCTGTGATACACGTTTTTATCACCAGGTCCAAGCACAAGGGAGAGAGATTGGTGAATTCTGTGGCAAGGAGTCACCTGGCAGCATTGAAACCAAAAGCAATGAGGTGGACATACTCTTCCTCACCGATGAGTCAGGGTTCAGCCGTGGCTGGAAGATCCACTACACCTCAGAGAGTAAGATGTTTCTTCCCCAGAGGCTACCACAGCCTATCTACACCATTTGTTAATACCCACTCACTTCATCCCATTTTCTAACAGAAATACGGTGCCCGCAGCCTGTCCCACTGGATCAGTTTACTGTCATCAGAGACATGCAGCCTGTGTATCGGTATCAGGACTATTTCATTGTCAGCTGCAAGACTGGATATAACCTGATGGAGGTGAGATCCGTTCTCCACTCCCTTCAGCCATATTCTGGCTTCTCTTCAGTCTGTGTAAATCTTTCAACTTTCAGTTAAACTTTGGAGATTTCACTCCTGGCAATCTCTTAGAATTTCTGTTTTTCCTTGCCTTTATAGGCTGTTTTCCCAGTGTTTTCTCTTTTCTTAGCCCTCTTCCTTCTGCATTCACTGTCTCACAAAGAAGCAAGCCCTAGTAGATGAGAGAACAAATATCCCAGGAAATGTTGGTAAACAAGAGTCTCTCTTTGGAAGGATATGAAATAAGACTTGAAGCAGAAAATGCTACCAGCCTCCCTTGCCATCCTATTGCCAGGACTGGGTAGTGCCCCAGAGCTGTCACATTTTTATGGTTGCTGGCTGCTTATATCTTGGCTTGCTATGAATAATTTGTAGCCTGTGGCAAACACAGGATGGAGGGAACGCAGCAAAGGGAGAGGCCAGCAACTGGAACAGAGCGGGGGAACTATTGGACAGAAGTGGAAAGATGGGAAGATAGGATAATATCTCTGTGCAGGGAAGGGAATATAAGGCTCTGCACAGCCAGCAATGGTTTTTTTCTCTTCCATGCAGGGCAACCACAAGCTGCTGTCCTTCACTGCTGTCTGCCAGGCTGATGGGACATGGCATAAATCCATGCCCCGCTGTGAAAGTGAGTGAGCTGGGAACTGGGAATGTGCCCCTTGCACTGGGTTATCCCCCAAGTACATGGGGAGTTCAGCTTCCATGACTCAACTTGTCTTTGGCCATAGACTCATATATGTGCCAACTGGAAAGACCTGTGAAGGTCATCTAGTCCACTGTTAACTTTCTTTACACTTTCTGCTTGCAAAAACTTGAATGTTTTTCCTCCCTTACAAAAATGCATAAAATATCACTAAAAAGTCAATACCATGTTGTAACATCTAAAAGCAAAAGATCCCAATTTGGAATCCATTTTGGAATCACTCTCTACCCCCTGTACTAACTGATCCTCTCCATCCTTCACATCATGGCCACAATCCAAGTCAAACCTAGACCTGCAGGTATTAAGGCTGTCTTTGATTCATCTCTTTTTTCTTCTTTTTTGTAGTTGTGAACTGTGGCAACCCTGCAGAACTGACCAATGGGGTATTCAGCTATGCTAACAAACCTGCAAACAACAACTACCAGTCAGTGATCACATACCAGTGCAACGAGCCATATTATCACATTGTCACCAGAGCAGGAGGTGGTGAGTCCTAATCCCACACAGATACTGAAATATGTGCATGATAAGCCCTCTCAGATCTCCAGTTAGAATTGTCCTAATCTCTGCTCCCCAGGCTTGTGGCTCTTGCTTTCCTCCTGTGAAAGCTTTCCAACTTTTCCTTCTCTCTGCAGCTAGTTCTTAAGGCTTGTTGTCTCAGCCTATTCTTAACCTGCTTCATTCCCAGAGTACTTCACATCCCTCCTCCAGGCTCTTGTTAACTTTTGTGGAAGGTCTCAGTCATGATTCTCATGATAGTCATCTGTAGTCATGATTCATTCTTCTCTGGTGGATTTCATTCTTTCACTTGAAACTTGAGGCACAATGTCTGGGAATCACCAATATGCTGAAACCTGATCACAGAAGTCCAAGTTGCTAAAGATGCAAATCAATAAAGTCAAACTCCACCCCACTGTAATGCTGTTTACTCTCTTTGGAATACTGTCCAACAGCAGAGACACCTAGGGGCTAAATAATATATATACAGAAAAGTCTATTTTTATGTAGCAAGTCAGAAAAATTAAGGCAACATTCAAAACCATTCACTTGCCTTCTTTTTGCACCTGAGACATGATTTGATGACACAGGAGCTTTGTTTACAAGAAAAGTATAAAAATGTCATGATTTCCTTGCCCTGACTGCTCATTTAGCCTCCACAAAAAAAAAAAAAAAAAAAGAAAATTTTTAACCTGAATCAGTTCCTGGATATGGCTGCCAACACAGACCCACAAACAGTTGTGCAGCATGCCTCAGAGAGGTAACACACTGGCGTTGGGGCCAGGAACAAGCAGCTAAGGGGTGCTTTAATTTGGTACTAATGTTGAATTTGATTATTCTTGCACCTAAGTTTAAGTCCTTGCTAAAGAGTCAGAGCTCAATCTGAACAGGAAAAAATCAGGAGCAGGTAAATATCAGCACTAGCACATGTAAAATTCTGATGGAAAAGTGATCATGTTTTAGTCAATTTTCAAAGAGAACAGCAAAGAGTTTCTTGGAAACATTTAATACAGTATAAATTGTATAAATTGTATATAAATTATTTTTAGTCACCACCACAAGCAATAAAAAAAAAGCAATAATTTTGGAGGTAGTGGAATTTGTGTTGAAAAGTGACCCGCAAGTTAGCTGATCTGCAATATAACATCAGAAATAGATACTGACCATGTACAGTAACAGATTAATCTTTTTCATGTTTCTGGGACAGAACACACTGTCCTACTCTCTGCAAACAACAGTGACCAGAGACTTGAATCCAAAATCCACATCTCTACTTCTCTCCCTTCTTTGGGCTAAATAAGTTCAAACAGTGCTCTGTAAGCATGTGAAGTTAGTCTTCACTCAGCTGGGTCTTTAGGCTTTTCTTCTACAGAAGTGGTGACTAAACTTTCATCACCTGGAACTGAGGTGCTTCGAGATGTGCCCTCCCATATGTTTCAGACTGTACCACAGGCAGCTTTCCCTGGGAAATGGATGGAAGGGCTGAGTGCAGTATGTGGGACACCTTGGAGAGAGGAACCCCTTCATTCTTCCTGCCATGTGCCTGCAGGCCTGGGTCTCATTCACTCCTTTCTCATGCTACAGGCAGATTCACCTGCTCTCCTGAGGGAACCTGGGTGGATCGAGATGGCCAGGCAAGGATTCCTGTCTGCTTGCCAGGTTAGTAAAAAAAACTATGACTTTGTCTGGTGTTTACCAATCCATGCTTATCATCAGTACAAAGCAGGGACAACATGCAGGGAAGAGAGTGAGGGTAATGGTGTCAGTGAGGAAGGACAGGAAAATTCATCCAGGAAGGCAAAAATAAGGTGAGATTGAACAATGATGGTGTTGGAAGGAGAGAGACAAGCCAGGGCAAAAAAGGATATCATGATCTCTTTGTCTTTCTCCACAGTGTGTGGGAAGCCAGTCAATCCTGTTGCTGAAATCCAACGGATCTTGGGCGGCAAGCGAGCAAACAGAGGTAGTTTCCCTTGGCAGGCTCTGACTGGCATCCATGGACGTGGAGGTGGAGCACTCCTGGGTGATCGCTGGATCTTGACCGCTGCCCACACCATCTTCCCCAAAGGGTCAGGAAGGAGCAATATAAGTCTAGACCAGCTAGCAGAGGAGGCTAACATTTTCCTTGGCCACACTGACATAGAAGAGCTCTACAAGATGGGTAACCACCCTGTACGTAGGATCTTTATCCATCCAGATTATAACCCTAAAGATGAACACAACTTCAATGGAGACATAGCACTGCTGGAGCTGAAACACCCAGTAACCCTGGGTCCTACAGTACTGCCCATCTGTCTCCCAGATGCTACCAACACCACGTTCTACATGGATGGGCACATGGGCTATGTGAGTGGCTTTGGTGTGGAAAAAAACTTTCTTTCAAATCATTTGAAGTATGTGAACCTACCAGCAGTTGCTCGGGAGAAATGCCAGAGTTGGCTGGATAGTAAGAATAGAGAGATGCCTATGGTTTTCTCTGAGAACATGTTCTGTGCTGGCTTCCTCACAGTCAAACGGGATACCTGCCAAGGGGATAGTGGGAGTGTCTTCACAGTGTTAGACGCAGGAAGTGGACGCTGGGTGGCTACAGGTATTGTTTCTTGGGGTATCGGCTGTGCCCAAGGTTATGGCTTCTACACCAAGATCCTCAACTATTTGGACTGGATCAAAGGGATAATAAGGGAGGATAGGCTCTAAATATTCCTGTCCAGCTGAAGAATCACTGATATCGTATAGATTTCCAGACACAGCAAATCATATCCAAAGCTTTTGATGATGTCCTAAAGGCTTTTCAAACACACAGCCCATGTAACCTTCATCGTGAGCACTTCTGAAAGCCACCATATTTTTTGATGAATTCTTGGTGGCACCGTCAAAAGTTACCAAAGCTGCTGTCCCATTAGCAGTTTGTGGAACACCTTTGTGGGTGTTCTAGTCCTTCCAAATGCAATCTTATTATTGGATGAAGCCTTAATAATATCAGAAATCTCATGACAGCAAACATGCTATTGTGTGAAGTGCTGACAATATCCTACTGCAGTCTACTTTTGTAGTCCGCCTTGTGTGGGAAGTTTGCAGTGCAGCAAACCTTCTTGAAGGTTGTGGTACTTTGTGCTGAATACAGTGTGCATGTGCCCATTGGCATCAGTAAGATTCTATGAATATTAAAATAATTGCTGGAGAAACTAGGCGTGTTATGTTTTTCTATCTTTGTTTTTAGCAACTACTAAATATGCCCCATAACTGAGAGCAACTTAGGAATTCATCTATATACGTATTGCTTTATCTACACTAAAGTGTTTCCAGTTGTGCAACAGCAAGTGGCAGTTGCTCACCTCTCACAAAGCTACCATTAGATTACCCAGTCTGAAACTCTAGATGGCTTCAAGGGATGTAACAGTCATCTGTGTAATGCCACATTCAAAAGACATAGAATACAACAGCCAGTCATGTGGAGAGAGGATCCCAGGAACATTTACTGATCAGAATTTGACAATGGATTTTTTTATATACTCTATGAAATAAAGCTCTGACTGCAGGACAGTAGCTCTAAAATGATTCTGACTCAGAAGAAGATGCATCTAGTGTTGTGGATATTCTCTGCCATTGTCTCTTAACTAGTTTTGTTACTGTAGAACAACCTACCTTTTTCTTGTGACAGGGGAACTCTGAGTGTGAGGTCATAGTTGCCTTCTCGCTTGGTTTTGTGTGGGATCCAGCTCCAGTACTTCTTTGGTGTCAGGATATCTCATTCGCTTTTGAGATAATATACCCTGGGGAGTGATCTGTGAAATTGAACACCTGATATAAATTCACCTATGATCTCCAGGCATCAGAATTCTGTTGATTTTGCCATTTGCCTGGGCAAAAGGAAAAAAGAGCATGTAAACATAAGGTGTCCAGTTGCACAGGAATAATGGATAAACATCAGTCTTTGGGGAGGGAAGGGAGACTGAGGCATATGCAGTTGGGGGTATTCCATATTCCAGAAACAGAATTTCTGGGATACTCGGTGAGTTCAGGTGACAAAAACAACAAAATAACCAACTCTTCAGTCCTTTGAAAAATTGGGAAAAAATACTGAGAAGCCTCCAGCTTTGCATGACGCTAGGAAAATTTGGGAATCTAAGGCATGGAGAATAGACAATTTGCCCCAAATCCCTGAAGAAATTGGGACTCTCCTAGGAATAGCAATCTCAGCTAAATGGGTATATTTCCTGTCTCCTGCTCCTGGACCATTCAACCCCACCTCTGTTTCTCTTCTCCTCTGCTCTCCTAAATTGATTTCAGCAGTTTGTCTTCTTGTCCTTTTCCAGAAAGATTGGAGTTAATCAGTGGGCTAGGGAGTAATCATGCAAAGTTGCTTGCCTGAGTGGGTCTGTGGTCATAGAAGCTAAGAAAATGTCATATCTTAGATTGAAGGTCACTTTTTCAGAGCTTCAAATGGATTAATTTTTCCCAAGCTGTACTTTGCTAGGCTATTTCTACTGCTGAAGTACCCTTCACATAACAAAGCAGAAGCTCACTGTAGTCAGACATGGTGGTCTGTAAGATTCCCAGTGGCTTTTGCTCATGATTACTCCAGATGTTTGGCCATGTATGTATGATTTATGAAATTCTAATACATACTGGGAAGTTACAAAGTATCATTACACTGACACCAGCATATCGTTATCATTTCTTTGCCAGTACATATTCAGCTCTTTGCACAAGAGGAACATAGAATCATAGAGTATCCCGAGTTGGAAGGGACGCACAAGGATCGAGTCCAACTCCTGGCTACACACAGGACCACCCAAAAAACAAACCATATTTCTGAGAGCATTGTCCAAACACTTCCTGAACTCCAGCAGGCTCAGTGCCGTGACCACTTCCCTGGGGAACCTGTTCAAGTGCTCAACTACTCTCTCAGAGAAGAACCTTTTCCTAACATCCAGCCTGACCCTCTCCTGATATAGCTTCATGCTGTTCCCTCAGGTCCTATCGCTAGTCACCAGAGGGAAGAGATCAGCGCCTGCCCCTCCTCTCCCCTTTCATGAGGAGGCTGTAGGCCACCATGAGGTCACCCCTCAGTTTCCTCTTCTCTAGGCTGAACAAACCAAGTGACCTCAGCTGCTCCTCATACATCTTGCCCTCTAGACTATTCACAATCTTTGTTGCCCTCCTTTGGACACAATCTAATAGTTTTATGTCCTTCTTACATTATATTGCCCAAAACTGCACACAGTGCTCCAGGTGAGGCCGCAAGAGCAGAGTACAGATGGACAATCACTTCCCTCGACCAGCTAGCAATGCTGTACTTGATGCACCCCTGGATATAGTTGGCCCTTTTCACTGCCAGGGCACACTGTTGACTCATATTCAACTTGTCATCAACCAGAACCCCAAACATAGGCTAGGATTGCAGCCTGAATTGTCTAGGATGGACAATTCCCTTTTGCACTCCAACAGATCAAAGCTGAGATGAGCCCACCTACATAGCAACATGAGGAAATGTTTGTAGAACTTCATACTAGATTAAAGTTGACTCATACAGATATACAAATAAAAAACATTCAACATCCTGTAGGTCACAGGAATGTGGTATAAGATCCCTGGTTACAAGCCCAACAACAAAATTACATTTTGCTTGTTACACATACTTAGAAACTAAAGCTGCTTGCGCTGAGTGCAGGAGTCTATATGAAGTCTCCCAAGAGCTGCACACATCCTCCTCACCATTTCCTAGACTCTCAGAAAAATTTAGGCTGGAAGAGGAGGTCTCCAGTCCAACCCTCTGCTGACAGTAAGACTAACTTCAGAGCTTCAGGGCCTTGCCTGGGCAAGTTCTGAAGATATCCAGGGACAGAGATTCCTCAGTCTTTTGCGGCACTTGTTCCAGTGCCCATTGTCTCTTGTCTTGTCCCTGTTCACCTTTTTGAAGAGTCTGCTCTCTAACCCTACGTTAGGTAGCTGAAGACAGTAGTTAGATTCCCTTCTTAGCTTCCGCCTTTTCAAGCTGAATAAACCCAGATTCCTTCATCTTTCTTCATATGCCATCTGCACCAGTCCCCTGACCATTTTAGTGGAAAGATATCTGTGAGGGGTACAGGACTTGAAGTAGCATTCTGGAGCAGAAGACACCCCTAACACAAATTAGATAATCTTCTCCCGCAACACTACCTTCCCTAAATCAAGCAACCTTTACTTCTTATCTAACACAATAAAGTTTGAAAAATAAAGCCCTGGGGACAGTTGAATGAGAGAATTTTGAAAATATCTCTTCTGCTTAGCTTGATTGAGAAGTATGAAGTCCTTGTTGCTGGTAATGGTTGGTTAAAGAGCTGCAACCAGCTCAGAAGAACTTCAAAAAGACTCTTAGGTAGAGAAGTAAGGTAGCTCAAGTTACAGCTTGACAAAAGCTGGCAACATGTTGGTTCAATATATGACTGGACTCTTGATTTAGGGAGCTTCAATGAGAACTAGGTCTAGACTGAGAAAAAGAAAGACAGTCCACACATGGGAAGCAAATCTGGACATTATTTAATGCTGTTAGATATTCTGAACAATACAGGAAATACAGAAGTCAGAAACCAGGCTTTGAACCTTCCCTGAGAACCAAGAATTATTCTCTCTCATCTTCACTGAAATCTCTCTGTCAGGGCATGGGTAGGTCTTCTCCAAGTGGGAAAAATCAGACAGAAAAAAATGAGAGGAAGCAGAAGGAGCCTCCTTATGCAGAATAGCATCTTCATCTTATGTTACTATGAGTGGATGAAGAAAGAGAAATTCCCTTCCCAGTCATGATGACAGCGGGAGAAACCAATACATATTCCTGACTCTCCACTCAGCACAGACACAATGAGTTGGCCTGTTATACACAAAAAGTGATCAGGGGCATAGTCAGCCTTCCTACCAGAACAGGTGACTATCACATTTAGGAAGAGTGACTGTGCTAAAGGGAGAAAGAGCTAATCCTGCCAAGATTCTGCATCCTCATGCTTACTCATTGTCTCTGTAATCCAGTCCAAGTAACGTACTACCTTGGTGTAAAGACCAAAGGTACCACATCTTGGTCCCCAGGAGATCAGTCCAGCCACATAGTAGCGGCTGTCATCAAGAGGATCTTGGATGGAGTAGGCTCCACCACTGTCCCCCTTACAGCTGTCCTTGTCACCACCAGCACAGATCATATTGTCAGTGAATCGGTAAGCACTGGAATCAGCAGGGCCCTCTGGTTTCACAGAACGACACTTGTCCATGTCCACCACAGGAATCTGGGCCTTCCAAAGATAAATAGGTAGTCTTCCTCTCTCTCTCTGCCCCCAGCCAGCAATATAGCCTAGAGTCCCTTTTTGTAGCTCATATTCAGGTGATTTACCAGGAAGACAGAGGGGTGAGATGTTTGGGCCCATCTTCACAGGATCCCTCAGCTTGAGTAGTGCAATATCGTTATCAAAATCGGTCCTGTGGGAGCCTATGGGCTGCTTTTTCCAGTCTGGATGGATGAATGAAGCCTCTGGAACCAGCTGCTGGGCCTCCCGGTACAAAGATTCTCTACCAACATTGATTACACCAACATACATGTCAGGCTTGTCATATCCCTCCAGCACATGAGCTGCGGTCATTACCCATCTTTCAGAGATGAGCACGCCAGCTCCTCTTGGGTAATCAAAATACACCTGCCAGGGAAAGTTGCCCTTTTCTGCACGAGTGCCTCCAAAAATCTTTGCTGTCTCTCGGATGGGATTACTAGGCATCCCACAGACTAGAAGGAAAAGAAAAAAAGAGGAACCAGATGAGAGAATTAGCAGTTATAAATAGGGTTTTCTTTCGTACTACTAAAAAGCCCATAGTCCCCTCCTTCCTCAGTCTAAATTATTTTTGATTCTGAGTAATCTTCGTTTATATTCTATGTCATAGAATTTGCAACTAGCATTTACAGAGAAATTCAAGAAAATTCAGGCAAAAATCCTATCAACATTCAATTTAAGCTGAAAATGCTTATTCTCAAATTCTCGTTCTGGAAGGCCAAACATTCACAACTGTTGTGAACCAGCCAGCATTGGGTGTGCCAAAGCTCACAATTTCATTGCGTTCTAGTTAGCATTTTTGCTTTGCTGAGTTACTTCCTGTAGGTAAAGGTAAATATTTTCCAAATATTAGAAATAAAATTTAAGTTCTTAGAGGTATGACACTACATTTTAAAAGTTTTGTGTGTGTGTGTGTGTTTGTGTGAACTACAGATAGTCTCAGGTTAAGTGTTCAGATTTGTTACTGATGTTTTACCATTTTCCCTCTCCGTTCTTTTAGTATGTGCAATCTTAAGGAATGGGTCAATGGGAATCCTAAGTGTGAGTCTTCTGGGTGCAGAGATGCTATGTGCTCTTTGAGTAAAATGTTCTATAAGGTTTTGCAGAATGTGAGCATAAGGGCAAAAATAAGGCTGATCATTCTTCCATAGCTAGGAAATTGACTACTTTTCACATCAGCTGGTTTACATTGAACCCTTAGTCCTATTGACAGAGATTAAGGAATTATAGGTGGTAGATAGCTTCCAATTTAAATGAAGCAGAGGAAGGGACCTCTGGATGGCTCTAGCTCAACCCCCTGCTCATCCCTAACTGCTCTTCCCCCATCCTCCCAATTGCAGAACCAGGTTGCTCAGGGGTTCTGCCAGGTGCCTTATGAACATCTTCAAGGATGGTGGTTACCCAGCTTCTCTGGCCAACAGTTCTAGTACTCTGGGGGAACATTTTTCCTTAAATACAGTCAGAATTTACTTCATTGCAACTTGTGCTCATTGCATTTAATTGCCTTATATCGCTGTGTCCCTCTGAGAAAAGTTTGGCTTCACATTCTTTGTAACTTCGTTTAGCTTGTAAATTCCCTGAGCTTCATCTTACAATTTGCCTTTTGCACTGTGCACTGGTATAGTCCAAGCCAGTGACTGACCTGGCCCTTAAGAGAGTTGAATCATCTTCAGCTAGGTATCATACTTTAAAATGCCAATGAGGTTTTGGGGGGTTGGAGTAGCAAAGACACATCACATACAATTAGCGGTAGGGATGCTGCATCCTCTAAGAGGGGTTGGTAAGCTGAACATTGTCCAGAATACGTAAGATTTAAAATTCTCTTTATGAGCTGGGAGTGAAGACCCAGCCATAACTACCAGCAGTCAGGAGCAGTCGTACCGATGCACTTTCCTCCCTCGGTTTCCCTCATGTATACAAAGAGAGGATGAGAAAGTCCTGGATAGGGATATTGCTTAAGCTTTCAGACCCACTAAGTGTTGCTGAATACTGAAGGACATGCGCTCCTTAAGCGTTTAGGCTTTTAGGTTTAGACTTCAAGTGATAGCGGTGAAAGTCCTTTCCCTGTAGCGCTGCATCACTAGTGCCCAGTGGACAGCTGAACCCAGAAAGGGTTTGAAGAGAAGCTACAGCTCTCAGTGTAGCTTAGGAGGGACCAAAGAAAGAAAGGCCTGGCATTGTTGTACATCTCTTTTGACCTATCAACCTTTTTGCTAGCTGCAAAACAGTCAAAGATCTAAAGCACTGAACAACTTGAGAATGTGCACACTTGAAGGTGGGGAAACTGGTGTAGAAACACAGAAATGAAAGAAGCAGTGGTCTTCATATACTACATGTATATATGCACAGGTTTTGGTAGTACCTGCCACACACTTTGGTAGCTCTGTTCCCATTTCTTCATTGATCCATTGTCCACTGGCTGAGCATTGATACACCACTTGGAAAACACAAGAAAAAAGAGTGTCAGAAGGATACAATCAAGATGAATAGAGGGTAAGCAGCATTACTGTACAAGACAATGTATTAACCTTCTCATTTCCAAAGCAAGCACAGCTTGGTAAATATTGCTGAGATCTCTCTGGAAGCAGACAACCCCACCAGGGTGCTTCTGCCCCTGTTTTGGAGGGACCTCATCTAATAGGCTTCTTGAGTCCTTTACTTCTCCACCAGAAATGTGTGGCAAAAATCTCCATGGTTCATACAGCATGACAATGCCAGTACCATTTCTTAGACCTTTCATCAAATAAATGTGTTTGTGTAGCAAACACAATACTTACCTTCCCCTTTGTTTTTTGTGGTATAGTAAGGTGCATTACAGAGATACCGGACAGCAGTTTTGTATAGAGGCTCTTGAAGTTCAGAGACGTATACAACTTGGCCATTGTCAATAGGGATTGGTTCACCACAGTTCACAGCTGTAAAGAAGAAACATAAATGATCAAAGACAATCAAAGGCGCATCTTCAACCAACAATCTGACTATTCTGTAATATGGGGAACCACTCAGCTCCTGTGGTCACTGTATGGTTATCAGTGCTTACTTCTTCTGTCCTTTCAGCATGCTCACATCCCAGTACTTCACTGTCCTACTAGTCTGGAGATAGAGTGGGTGTAGAGCCTAAAGACTGCATTCCAGTCTGTTTCCCACAATACAGAAAGAGGTCACTTACGAACACAGCTGAAATGAGAGTTGCTCCATTCACCATTGTCCTGACAACGGGAATGAAAAGTCGTGAAGCTGTCTTGTTGCTAGAGAAAAGAACATGACCCATGTAAGTCATTGGCCATGAAATATATCTGAAATAAGCACTCCAATGGAGGGTCCTCAGAAAGCTGCAGTGGCTGGAAGAAGTTTGCACTTACTGCAGTTGTGGCAAAAACTTTGAGTCCCAAAGGTGCTCAGGACACCTGATGGGAAAGAGCAGCACGAAGCTGCTGAGAGGAACAAAGAGAGTATATGTTTTTTTTGTGTAACTTACCCTTACAATTTCATAGCCTTCTACACAGGTCACCTTCACATTGTCCTTGAAGGTATACCTGCCCTTCTTTGGGTCAAGAACAGAGTTGGGGATGACACTCAGGGGACAGGTTACAGCTTTGAAGAGATAGGAGGAAATCAGTGATTAACTGGTTCAAGATTTACTCTCCTTCCAGTTCCCAATTTCTTTCTTAACAGTGCTTATTCTCTCTAGTTAACAGGCACCCTCTGTTAACAGCCCCTTAACTGTGACTAGCAAACCCAGCAGCACTTTCCCAAGTGTTTACTCACGATCTGCATAGTAGCGTATTTTCCAGCCTTTGTGCTGTACCACCTGGTCTGTCTGGAAGATTAAGTCAAGAATGTTGTTCCTAGTTTTGATTTCAGGAGGACCTGGGAATTTGCTGCCACAATAGGGACCAAAACGCTGCTCTCCAGAGACAAGCTGGGAAAATAACAAGCAAGAAGAAATGAGAAAATACCAAATGTATTTACAGGGAGAAAAATTCCCAAGAACTTTAAAAGGCAGTGTAGTTGAAATTAAAGTTAAGCAGTCAGAGGGTCTTCTGAATACGAAGACACTGAGGAGAGACCCAGAGCATCCTGACTCCCTCCCTGTACCCCACACCTACTGTTAAGCTATCATGGCAACTCCCTGTTGAGTCAGCTGGTTCCACATCGAAGTCCTCACTGCGTATGGTCAATGCCACAAAGTAGCCTGGACTCAGAGCCACTCGGTACTTGCACTGCGAGTTCTCTGGGTACTGATTGGGATAGTTTGGGCTAGCAATCTCCCCTGATGGCTCAGTGAAGACATTTCCACTGCAGTTCACTAGGATTAAGGAAAGAACACAGGAAGGACTCAGAAAGGAAATGGTTCACCTATGAAGACAACAAACTTTCCTTCTTCCACTACTTCTCCAGTCTCCCCAGTCACCTGCATTAACCGCATCTCAACACTGCATCTTTCCAAGAAACTGAAAACCATGGCAACTCCTATCCAATTAGCCAGGGACCTTAACTTCTAGTGGCCTGAGCTACCTTGCCTTCCTGTCCATCTTTTGGAAGACAACTTTCTGGTGTCCTCAATACTTGCAAACAGCTTCAGCATATCATTAATTTTGTTCAGTCTCACTTAATTTCTCTTAGTGTCCTCTCTTTCTTCCTCCATCTTTTTTTTTTTTTTTTTAACCTTCCTTCTGTGATTTAGGCCCTCCTCTCTCGTATGCAGGTTCTAATTTTATACCCCTTTCAACATCTCCCATTCGTGACTTTGCAATTTTTTGATTCCAGCTAAGCAGCGCCTTGGCTGTTTTTGTATCTTTTTTGAACTACCCTTGGTATTCAGAAATCAAAAGATTCACAGATAGCAGTACGCTAGGAAGGGTTTCCATTACAGACCTTAGGGAATGTCATTTAATAGTTTCTTAGTTCTCTTGACACAAAATAGACAAATGTTAAGAATATGTTAATAGAAATTTACAAAGTCATGGCCCACTGACAGTTCAGATTTGCATTGGGATGTTCTTTTCTCTAAAATATATCTGTCATGACTGGTTGATAGAGAAAGTCTTCCAAGTACAATATCTCACTTGGCCTCCATTAACTTTTGCTGTTGACCGCAACTCATATAGATCTCTTACCTCCACATGTTTTCTTATCCTCATAGAGGAAATAATCTGGTGGACAGGTACAGAAGTAACCTCCAATATAATTATTACAGTAATGACTGCAAGGTTCCTCCACAAAATCTGTGCACTCATCCAAGTCTGCAGGTGTGAAAAGAAAAGATGTCAGCCAAGGTTAGTAATGGGCGCTAACAGCAGGAGGAAGATGGGAAAGTGAAGCAAACACGAGCGAACAACAAGGAAAATGTATCTCGAAGGCAGCATTTAGACTAGCCAAATTGGAAAGCAGTCCTGCCTGCTTGGATCTCTTTTAAATAAGGCCTTCTTGTAAGGAAACCCTTTCTGTCAGCTTTCCTCCCCCTCCTAGTCCTGGACATTACAGAGATTCAGAGGAGTCTGTTTTAACCTTACCCACTGCAACATAGTAGGCTGCAAAACCCGTGAAATGCTCCTCATTGGAAAAGTCTGATTGGAAGGTCATAGTCAGGGTGTTATAAGGGACATAAATTTCCTCCACAATAGCAGAGCCAGGGACACGAGGTTTCTTTTGCCCACAAAGCAAGCCTTCAACATGGCCACCAGACAGGATCTGCAGAAGAATGCAGAGAGGTCTTATCTCATGACTGGAATATGTGTAATTACCAATACTTGAGTCTTTGAGCTGATCGGCAGCTAACCAAAGGCTTCGAAGTTGCATGCATTTCTCATGACATTCAGGTAGATCTCCTAGGACACAGTATGTCACATAGTTAGCAGAAGGGTCCAAGGCTGCTGTGCCATCCACAGATCTGGCCAAGACAGCCAGCCAAGGTACAACTGAACAGAGCACCTACAGAACCAGTTTCCTGCCATTTGGAGGACACTTGAGGAGTGTTCCCTGTTACTGACTTCCCAGCTCTGAAACACCTGTCTTCATTTTTCAGGTACTAATTAGGCCAGAGAGTTCTCTGTTAACAGCCTTTCCTCGGGCCCACTTGTGCAAAAAAATGAACAGTTCAAAACCAATCACTGACAGTCTGCAGAGCAGCCTAACAGCCTACATTGGTTTGTTGCAAAAGGACATCTTGTTACATCTCCCAGCAGAGCACATCCATCCTGTAGTCCCACCTTGGTCCTTCTCCAAGGTCTCCTTCTGGTGCTGCACCTGACCTTATTGCCCCTTTTCATCCTATTGCAGGATGGGATGGTCTTGTTTCTGTCTTTTTGTGTGGAAATGCTTCAAGTTTTCTGCCCTATGGAACAACATGGAGCAGACACAGTGGGGCTCTAAGTTTTAAGAAAACTGTGGTGCATAGACTGGGGCAATGGACCACTGCACTTTAGCTGAATACCCACTATCCATACACTGACCTCTTGATTGTTTTTAACTTTAGTCATTCCCAATCAATCTCGATTTGTATTAAATTGTCTATGTCCACTTATGGATTAATTCTGAATAATTTCATGGACAGAAAACCAATGTCCTTTCTATGAAAATGGGCATTTTCATGGGCTTTTATACCTATGGCTTACTGACCTTGCAATATGTGCCTTGCAATATGGAGGTGTCAGTGATGGGCTCTTCCTACGGATATAGGAGAAACATGGGGAGGGCAGCATATACAGGGCACTCGGCAGACAATGCTCACATAGTTATGAAGCAAACTCAAGTCAATTTAGGGACTGCTAGTGCAGATATATTCAGTTATTCAGGCTTCTTTGGGCTCACAGCAGGAAGGATGTATCTCTTCTTCCAGCTCTGAGCTTTGTACACATCTTTCCTGTTCTATGCTATACCTCACCTTCTTGTCTTTTTCTCACGTGATGAGAATAGGGACAGTACCTTCACAGAGTCATATTCGCAGTTCTGCGATGGTTCAAGATCCATATGTGTGAAATAAAGGTGAATGCCGTATCCTGGAGGGACTTGGATTTCCCAAGATTCCTGCAGATCATTTGGATACACCTGAGGATAATTGGGTGACAAGATCTCACCATACATGGAGGCTGCATCAGCCCAGACAGGGAGACAGAAGATAAGGTACCTGAGAAAAGAGGAAGATGATATTGCAGAAGCCTTCTCTATTTGCATATGCATACAGTCCCTAGCAAAAAGGCTAGTCTTTGGCTGTATGTAGCATGCAGCATAGCTCCTGGCTTTGGAGTTTTAATGACCAGTGCTGTGGCTGTGTGAGGCTTGTCTTTCTCCTGTCTGCCTTTCAAACAGAAGGAGTACAACCTCCATCCTGCTCTGTGCTCCTCTCCAGCTGTAGAGGAACTGGTAATGCTGAAGAAATTGAACAGAAGGGTCTTAAGTGCTATTCCTTACTTCACCACCTTGTCTGGAGGCTACTTGGGCTATAGACACATTCAGATTTGAGAATCAGTACAATACTACAGGAAAAACACCTAATTCATAGAATGAAATTATTAATAAACCTGAGTTTCCCATGGAGATTCAGTAACTCACCACATCTGGAAAAAGCTGATCTTCCTTTCTGAAAACTTTCAGGAATTGGACTTTGGAGTTACGGTCTGGGACAAAAAACAATGCGATTGATTAACGTTGCCTGTGCTTCTGCGTGTCTGCTAGGCAGGTCAAAGACTCTAAACCCCCCCAGCTTGTGGAGAATTTGCCAATGTTTTGCCTCAAAAGCAAGTTTATATCATGACGCTTTCATATCTACAGCAACACCAAGCATCAAGGAGGGATGCTGGGCTCAGTACTGAGAAAATGGAGCAGCAATCTCTAACTTGTTACTCATTGGTACTCACCTTCTCCCCTCATGTCCATCAGTGTCTCCAAAGACCATGCTGGTGCATAACAAATTGACATTGGGTACCTCCCCCCCGAGGTACCCAATCCATTCTTCCCAGCACCCCAAAAATTATGCTAAGACATAGGCATGGGGGACAGCATGTACTGACCCCTCTAGCTGTCAGACAGTGACACTCAGGAATATTTTCCTTTCCCATTTCTAATGCTTGCAATATTTACCTTCTCTCGCTAGTTCGCGTCTGGTTTTCTTCTCTCTTGCCTTCTCTTTTTCTCTCTCTTTTTCTTTTTTCTTTCTGTGCACACCCTCCAAAAGTAGCCAAGCCTGTGGTCTGGGTAAGGGAGCTCTAATCTGCAATATCACAGCACCCCCTAGCAGCAGGATGTGGCTTCCAGCTTTCCTAGCCGGCTGCGATGTAGGGAAAAAAGCTTGCCGGCTTTGGCAGAAAGGGGAATTTCCAGAACAAGTTGCACAACCTTGTTGGCTCAGGCTGCGCGGGGGAGTGCACAGATCTGGTGTGTATTAGGGATTTTCGGGAAATCACATGACTTTTGGGAAAAAGGAGAGAAACAGAGTTTTCGGCTGCCTCCCCTCCCTCCCTGCCTCCCTCTTCCCCCTCCCCTTTGAAAGGTATGAACAAAATTCGAAGGGTGTAGAAAAGGGAAAGCCCACATGAGAACAGGTCTAATGCTTTTGCATGGAAAAAAAAGAATGTTTGATCATCCACTTCAGAGACCACTCTGCTGGAATCCACTCTGGGACTGCAACTTTGCTCCTCATCCTATGCTTGAGATGCATTTGGGGTGGGGGGAGAAAAAGGAAAAGGCAGTGGCCCTTCAACATTGTGCCTCTCTGAGGCTACCAATAGGAGATAGAGTGCATTGTTTTACTACTCCTTATTATGGCCATAGTCCTGTAAGTAAGAACTTTGCTAAGAAGTCCTAACCATCTCTTTATTTACCAAGTGAACTTCATGTAAAAGCAATTGTTCATCAGGTTTAGCCTTGGCGCAAGTTAGATCTAAGACCCTTAAGGAAAGGAGTTTCAAGATTTATACCAGGTAGGACCTTTAATCCAGCCAATGCCCATAAGCCAAGACCAAAATACCACTGTGCAAGCCAAAAGACCTGTCACTAATGATCTAGAAAACCCCTCCTCCTCACAAATCAGCTACACTGGGATTGGACAATACATGGAGGTATAAAACTCCATTACACCCTCTACCCTTTACAATCAGCACAGCACGCTCCAGAGCTTGTTTTGGTTAGGAGAAAGAGATTCAAGTTTCAACAGGCCATAGTCAAAGCGTGTTAGCAAAGCCCATGTGAAAGACTATTTTGTGTTGTCAAGGGAGAGAAACACCTACAGATGACTCATAATTGACGTCATTGTAGTCAGGATAAAGGTTTTACTTGAAGAACATGCCTAATCTGTTTTCTTTGTCAAACTGAGAATGGGTAGAGAAAGAAAATAGTGTCATGTCACCTCTGATGTCCCTTGGGAGCACAGCATGATGTTTGTAACTGGAATTTTGAAAACTGGGAAAACAGTGGTGAAAGATGCACAACAAATAATATGGAGACATTTTCTCTGAACTGGGCAAAGTAAAGACCCTGCCAGTGACCCTTCCAGTCACAATCTCATTTTAAAAGAGCCATGGCAGAAGTAAAATGAGTGTGTTCTGATATATTTTGCATGTCATTTCATAACAAGGGAAGTGTATATTTTCATATGAACCTGGCGCAACTGGTCTGTAGCAGTGGTAAATTGACGTGTGTGAATATTAATAATTCTTAGGAAGGCAAATACCTATTAATTAAGAAAAAGATTGCTAAATTTAGTTAAATAAAAAGGAAGCTGCACTTTGTATGGGCACATATCTGTATAATGCTAACTATTTATGCAGAAGACCGTTGATACTGATGCATGTATTTAAACTGAATAAACATAAAGCATTTGTTTACATTTGCCTAGATCTGTGTTGTTGTAACACTTCGTAAGATGAGACAGCTAAGTAATATATTTTACAATTCACTGAAGCTATGTCAGAAACTACATTAAAATAATAGTTTGAAAGAGGCAAAATCATGCAATTGAGGTTAATAAATGATACCATTAAGGTTGCCAATGCAATATAATTCTGCTCTGAGGCACGTGCATTCTTTTAAATTCCTAAATTACATGATCACATACTACTTTTCCCAAAGTGCCCCTGCTTCCTTCATTGCATAAGACCAACCTTTTCTTAAGATGAGTCAGAGCTATGTAGCTATGACCCTTCTGCCAGATACTATGCAGAGTAGTAGTGTTCAGGTTTTCATAAAATTACCATCTCAAACAGGCTTGACTGGCTTGTCTCCCCCCAAGGAAGGTGGGAGGGGGAAAAAAAAAAAAAAAAAGCTTTTCCTAAGTTCTTAAGAAAAGCCACATTTTCCCATTTGGAAATACTGAGTCAGTACATAAAACAAAGAGAGTAAGTATTAAAAGAGAAAAGCTAACACTAACTAGGTGAAATCCATCAGCAGGGAATCAAGGATATATAAGTAGCAAGTAAAATATCTGATCCACCAGGAGCTTGGCAGAAATTTGCCTGTTTCCCTTTCTGAAAATAAGATGATTCAGTGAGCTTTTTCCCTGCCTTAGCTCTTGTGACCCAGGCCAGTTTCGTTGTCAGTGGTTAATGTCAGACCCTGAGAAACCTCCCAAAAACCTATCCGTGTGCTGGCTCAAGTCTGTTCTGTGTAACCCACTGACTCCCACCTCTGCTTGCTGTTTTGGGGGGGGTTTCAACACAGCCTGCTCATCTGTTTTCTCTCTCCAGCCCTGAGTCTGCATGCAAAGTGCCAACAGCCTCCCAGTAGGAGCTGGGTCACCAGACCATTCTGCTCCACATGCTGTACCACACTGGGATGGGTGCTGCCTTCCGCCTATCCTTCCCCTGTGCCCTCTGAAGTAACTTCAAGAGCCCACGGCGGTTTAGCACAGGCCACAGGAGACGAACCAGCCTTCCTACAACGCAGAAGCCCTGTGCACACCCAAGGACGAGGGGACGCGAAAACCTTCCCGAGACGAACCAGCCCCCGCTGCACGGACGGGAGAGGACCGGCCCTGCCGCTGCTGGCTGCCGCCTGTCCTCCGGCTCCCGGGAGAGGGCAGCAGAGACCGCCGGACCGAGGCGCTGGGGCCGGGCGGGTTCGTCTGTGGGAAAGCTGCATGAGCAACTTGAACACAGTCAATAAAAACGAATTTGCAAAAGCTTCAGCAGCTACATTCCGTTATTAACACATTGGGCTCATGTGAACTTGAAGTTTCACACTGATACCAGTGTAGTGTCATGAAATTACTGTATATTTTCAGGACAGTAAAGAGAGATTTTTGGATGTAGTTCCTCCTCCCAAGCATAGCAGTGCCCTAACTATTAAAAAAAAATATATTGAAAAATAATGGTACTTATCATGATCTGAGTCTCAAAAGCAGCTACTATCCTCTGACTCAAAGTGGCTGTCTAGTATTTAATCTAAACAGGTCAAATATAGCAACATTTCAAGCAACTGAAAACAGAACCTCACAAGGAAAACTGTTAGGCAATCTCAGGAGCAGATGCTGCTTCTCAAACTCTTCTCTGACAATAGCAAATTACAGAACCAAGTAAGTCTAAATCTCTCTCGCTATACATAAGCTAACTGACCACAAGTCTATCTAAACAGTAGAGCAATTTTTATTTATTTTACAAAGACTGGACATCTCAAGTAAGTTACTCTGTGCACTAAAGGAGTGTTTCATGGGTTTGTTTCCTGAGCTACTCAAGAACATTAAAGACCTAGAACAGAAGTTTATCCAGCCCAGCATACAGTGCCTTAATGTTCCCTTTATCTGACACAATTATAGGTCAGAGTTGTGGAGGGACTGCTGGAAGACTTCAGGAGGACATCACTGGAGAGAGAGACTGCAGTCCAAAGCCATTTTTGCTGGCTACAAATGTGGCCTCCAAAACCCGAGGGAACAGCTTGCCCTTCTGAAAGCAGAAGGAGTCTGCATCTGCTAGATGACAGAGTTCTGCTTGGGCAGGAGATGCACTGGTGTGCGCAGAAATCTAAACCCACCGCTGTAAGCCCTAGTGGCAAGTCCAACAGAGTACAAGTGGCCTGAGGAAAGATAAGATTGCCACAGAAATAGTGGCATGGTTGGTGCCAAGTTACACCGTGACCTCCACAGCAAGGTCATTGGCCACAGAATCTGCGTAATCCTCCATGTATGATCTCAGTTTTTATGGAAAAGGGATGAGAAGGGAAGGGAAGGAACAGGGAAAGGGGAAGGATGAAGGGAGGCGAAGACAGATGTGGAGATTTAAGGATAGAGTTTAAGGGGCAAACATATGGTTATCTTTCCCTGGTATATTCTCCCATTTTCGGCTATATAAAGCTTAAAGACTTAACTGAGTCAGAAGTCATATTTGTATCTTACTGTTTACATGTCCTCAATGGATCTTTCTTACATGAATGTTCTCATCACTTTTTAATTCATTTATGGACTTTTAATGAAATGATAACAACGATCCCTTATCTGTCAACAGTATACTCAAGCAGGACAGAGACTCCAGAAGAAGTGTTAAATCTGTAGGATAATTTAACTTTATCAAACATTGGATGAAGTTAGCTTATGGAGTGGATTCATTCAGCGACAACGCCACCAGGCCTCTCTCTTCTATGTGGCTCTCCATTTTCATGAAACTTCTACAAACATAGCAGTTTGAGATGCCCATTCCTTGTCAAATATGACTGGGGACGGGATAGAATCAGTATGCAGACAAACACCTCATCGACTTGGGAAACCAGTCCAAAAAACCATAAACATCCCATTAAACAGATGGATATTCATTCAGTTCTTGGTCTTTGCAAAAAGTTTGGCTAACAGTGACCAGTTAGGGTGAACAAATATGGTAGCCTATTTGTAAACTCAAATAGGCTATCCGGGAGGGTTTCTAAACACCTACTGACCATCTTGGCTTGCCACTCCACAACTTATGCTGCCTTCAAGGACTTGTGGAAGTCAAGGTCAAGATCCTCCCTTCTTCACACACTTCCTTACTGTAGTGATTACCATTCATTTCTATTTCTCTCACCTTCTGTCAGCTTTGGGGCCTTGTCAAGGTGTCTTCTGTACATCTCCAAGGCTGAAGATTTCCCAGCCTCTCTAAGCACCTCTTCCTATGGTGAACCACCCTTCAGTCCAATTGAAATTTCCCTTCCGGCAGTTTGAAACCATTGCATCAAGTTGTTTCACTGTGGACCTCTTCACTGTGGAGTCTGCTTCAGTGTTCCTTATGTTCCTAAGACATTATGTCTTTCATCTCAGGTGCAAGGCATTTTTTCTTTCCTGAACTTTGTGAGGTTTCTCTTAAACCATTCCTTCATTTTTTTCATTCCTTATCTGTGCTAGTTTCTGCACTTTCTCTAACTTCTGCTGTACTTTTGCCCATCATATGGGGAAAATTGCTCTCTTTCAAGACTTATTTCCTCTTCCTCCTCCGGATCTCTACCTTTGCCACTATGGGGCAGAAAAAGGAAGACATGAAAAAAGAAAAAAAGAAAAACAAAACAAAACCCACATAATTTAAAGATAAACCCTGGTGAAACAGGTGGAGATTAATGATTATTCCCCTCCATATAGCACTGATAAAGTTGTATCTGTTCCACTGTGCCCATTATGGGTTCCCCAGCGCAAGCGAGATGGAAGCAAACTGGCCAGAGTCCAGTGGAGGACCAGTAAAGCACTCAGGGGACAGGAGCACGTGATACTGAGGAATCTCCATTTGCTTAGCCAGGAAAAGAGAAGGGCAAGGGGAGCAAGGTTTTTAGCCTGGCCTTCTAGGTAAATGAGGCCTATGTGAGCATGTTGCCTGTCAGTCCCTCTCCCAGTCAGGTTTGATGAGGCATGGGATCTAAGAGCTGCTACTGCCTCAAGGCTGGTTATCATGAGGATAGAGCAAGACTCTTCCCAGGACAAGAAGCAATGGGTGTAACATGCAACAGAGGCAATTCAGAGTATAATCAGGAAAAAATGCTTCCCTGTGGGTGGTTCTGCACTGGCACAGGTGCCCAGAGAGGTTGGTAGCTCTCCACCCACAAAGACGTTCAGAAATTGCCTGGGCAACACCTCGAGCTACCTGATCCTGCTTTGGAGTCCTGCCTTGTGAGCAAGGGTTTAGACCAGAGACCTCCTGAAGTCCCTTCTCACATAACCTTTGTGTGGGTCTGTGTCTGCCCCTCCAGCTAACTTTGGGCAGTACGGGCCACCTGAATGACATAGGAAAATGGTAACACAAACAAGAGGATCACATCCACTGCACCTGAAGCTTGCACTGAGGAGGAGAACTTAGGGTGCACCCGCGCACATCTGCATGAAGGGATGCACCTAGAAGGTCCTCCCCAGAACGAATTACAAGGAAACTGTGCAGGCAGAGCTGCCCAGTGACTGCAAAGAGCTGCATGCCACAGGGACAGGGTGAGGGACAGGTGCTGCCATAGGATCTGGTGCAAGAAGCGAGTCCCTCAGGGCCACAATAGCCAAGCAGCGACAGCATGCCCTCCAGTAGTCACCGTGGGGGCTCAGCAGCGCACCTGATCCCCAGCCAACGGAGCAGCGGCGCCCCAGGCTGAGGCCACGGTGCTGCCCCCGCCCCTTCCCCTGCCTCTGTCCCCAACCCGCCCGGCCCGCTCGCCTCGTGCCCGCGAATAACCCCTTCCCCGCCCCATCTCCTACCCCTCCCTACGCGGCTCTCTCCTGTCCCACCACAGCCAATAGGGAGGCGAGCTCCGCCTCTCCGGCCTGGTCCTGCCCCCGCCGCTCGGACCGAGCCCCGCCCTCGGAAGCGCTTTCTCCAATCATTGGCTAGAGGGGACATCCCCGCGGCACCTCCCACTCGCGGGGTAACCTTTGCCTTAGTGAGCGCAGGGCCCTGCCCCGCTGCCAACGACTGTCCAATCGGAGGCGTCGTGGGGGCGTGGCCGGCGTGGCGCAGCCAATGGGCGCGGAGAGGGACGAGAGCGGTGCGGGGGCCGTGGTGGCTGGTGCCGCTGCCGGGTTCCAGGAGCAACCGGCCGGCGGGGCGGCCGGGGGAGAAGATGGCGGTGGCGGGGTCCGGCTGGGGCCTGGCCCAGGTGGCGGAGGCCCTGGGCTCGTCGGAGCAGGCTCTGCGCCTCATCGTGTCCATTCTGATGGGTAAGGGCGGGCAGGGGGCGCGGCGGGCAGGGGTGAGGGCTGCGGCCCCGGGCAGGGCACCT
>VXAL01003120.1:625109-643068 GCA_013399475.1 Chauna torquata | reverse complement strand
CCCCGCGGCTCCGGGCTCCGCCCCGGGCGGGCAGCAGAGGGTCGCACCCGCGTGTCCCGGCGCGGGGGTGAGGTGGCGCCCGGGCTCCGGCTCCGGGACGTGTCTCGCAGTAGCCCGCGATGTGGAAGCCCGGGGCGACGCTCCGGCTCTCCCAGTGGGGAAGGGGCTGTAGGAGGAACCTGCGCGGAGGCTGCGTGGACGAGCCCGTGGCTTTCCCCGCCGGGTGGTCGGGGGCAGTTCTGGCACGCTGCCTTTGGAAGGGGCACACGAGCCTTCCACCGTTGAGCCAAGAGGGAGAACCTACCTTTAAGACCTATGGATCCAGTCACCATGCTGCTCCAGTGTGGTGCTGGCATCCTGCATGCTACATAATGAGCATGATCTAGATCTGCGTCTTGAGTGCTATTTTGGGCGACAGAACTTTGTTTGCAATTGTTCTGATGTCTCTGTGCAAGTGCCAGATGTTGCATGCACATCAAATTCCACATAAGCATGTGTCTGGAGGGGTGCACGCTTGAAAATCTCCATAACTTCTCTGAGATGTGGCCCTGTCCAAGCGCAGGGAGCCCTTTGCCAAGAGATGTTACTAGTGGCTGCAGCAGTAATGGGAGTATGCGGGAGTGGCTTATCCTAACAGGGACTACCAGGTAGGGAGATCAAAGCTTCCTGTCTAAGTGGCTAGAAGAACTGACATGTTGTCCTGTGCTCCACCTGCAATGAGAAGAGTGTTGCAAAACACATGCATCTTATGCTTATCTAAGCATGTTAAGTTGAAAGTCGCATGTACAATAGTCAAGGCAGAGCTAGAGTTAGAATGTGGGCTAACACCTGAGGGGGTGGGCATTACAGCTCTCAAAGCATTCATTCAAGTGTGTTTATACATGCTGTCTGTATAAATCTCTGGGGATGTCCATGAAACTTTGTTTTTTCAAAAAGTTTGATGATGTAGTCACCCAGTAGAAAGAAAATGAAAGCTCTTCTCTGAACCTAAAAGTGTATGTGAAGGGATATGGCACCTGCTGTGTGAGCTGTCTGAAAAAAGTTGCTTTGGCTAACTAAAAGTATATTTTTTTGAAAGAGAGAGAAGAAAAGTTGTTTCACGTTATAACTGTGGTCTAGACCAGACGTATTTATGCTTGATTTAATCTGCTGTGTGTAAAATCAAACTGAACTGAAACATTGTTCACATCAAGGGTAGATACAGGGGATTGAACTCAACTTAGAAGTTAGTTATACCAAACTTCTTTATTTAAAAAGGAGGAAAAAAAAAAAAAAGGAAAAACACCTAAGTAATAGGAAACACATACAGGATGTGCATATGTGCATATAGGTCAGTGTGAGTTAATGTAGCAACTCTCCACAGCTTCTCCCACGTCTGTCTCTGGTATTTTAATTATGAGCTGATTCAATTTACTTGCCTGGCAGAAACCTAAACCAGAAAAAGCAGATAGGTTACTACTGGGCTAGTCAATTGAACCAAACAAGGGACTAATCTAACAGGAACTGATGCAGAGAAGGTGTTGGAAAGTGCATGTGAAGGCAGACGCAAAGTGATGCATTTGCAGAATGCGCATTGAACATGTTCTCAAGAGTTTCTTCTTACTTTCAGAAGCAGTAAGCTAGAACATGACATTGGAGGGCTCTGTTTCCTGCTTGGTGTCCTACGGGTGAACAAAATCACTTATTAATTTGAAATGAACAGCAGATAATTACCATCTTAATGATAAGAAGAGATGCCCGCCCACTGCAGTCAATAGATTAATCAAGCCCAAGATTCACGGGTATCGTTGCAAACATTTCATGCACAGTTGCATAAAGTCTCAGTGAGTCTTAATTTGTATTAAAACTCTGGGGATCAATCAGGAGCTGAGAGCCCACTCACATCTATCTCTTTTCCCTGCATACCCAAAACGTATACCAAACAAGAGGCTAGAGTTGCACGTTTCCCTGTCCTTTCTCCCCACCTCAGTGTCTCTTAATTGCATTCGACTGGAGACATAACTTCAGATAGAAGGCTTAAGGGCATGCAAATCAGCCTAGTCTATAGTTCGGTACTCATGCAGGTCATGTAGGCAGTCAGGCTGAGAGGACTGGCTCCAGCTTTCCTGCTTAATGGATAGGTAGTAAAGTATTATACTATTACATTAAAAATAAGTGCCAAGCACCACTCTAGAGCAACATGAGAGTGAGAAGAGTTCCTTAACCTGTCACAAACATTTCTTTTAATGCCAATTTCATTGCAGCTTAGCTTACAGTCCTTTTATTGTGACTGATGGCTTTAAGCCTCTTGGTAATGAAACTGGCGCTGATTACCACTTTATAGGATGGGGCAAAAATGAAACGCATTTTTGAAAAGCTGGAAATTGTGTTAGGACAGGCAAAGTATTGCTTGTTCTTGACTTACTCCATTTCAGGTGTGTGCACGGATTCAGGAAGAAAATTATTTTTATTGCCTGCAGCTAGTACTGCTGAATTATTTCAGAACAAGACAATGAGGATGAAGTATGATTTTGTGTTCCAAAGGTGGATTAAAATGTTGTTGCTTGTTTCTCCCCGTGATGCAGTTCACTATCTACACTATGCAGTGCTACTACAAGAAGTGTTTCTAGGGTTTCACTGTTCAGGAGATCACCAGAAACTGATAAAAATAGCGTTCTAAAAAAAGTGGAAGAATTGCAAAGGACTTTGCAACTTCTTACATTACTTTCCAGAGAACACTGAATTATCATCGAAAAAATATTCTGAGTGGACTCTCTTGATTCACAATAAGAGTATTCACTTAGGCATGATCTGAAATAACTAAAATATGTCATTTAAAATGATTAACAGTCTGCCACTATTGGGAAAAAAAAATTAAAGACAAGGCGGACTGAGAAGGAGGAAGGAAGAGCAACCAAGAAAAAAATTTGAGTAGTCCTAAAGGGCAGGACGTTTTCTCAGTGAACAAATGGAGATTGTAACAGCATATTGCTGAGTAAACTATGAGGATTTTAGGCAAAGCTTTGTATTTTAAATCAGAGACGCCATTTTTACATCATGCAGATTTGAAGCAAAGAAAAAACTAGAATGGAGTCCATTATTCAGACTGTACAGGATTAAAAGCAAACTTCAGAATTCTCATATGTGAAAATTTGCACAAACCGCCTTTGAAGAAATTGAGCTGCAATTAGGCAATATTATAAATAGCAGTAATACTCAAAGCATAGTTCTAGACCCTATCATTTTAAAAATGGTGGTATGTCTAGTCTATTAATACCTGTCAATCATATGAAATTGTCTTTTGAGAGAAATACTCTACCTTATTCTTCAGTAGGTCCATGGCCCAGTGGACCTTCATTAGGCACGATGTTTCCACAGGAGATACTGTCTTTAAGACAGCATGGAAGACACCAATGGTCTTAGCTCCATACTTACGGAGTTACTTTCTGGTTGCTGGGCTAAGCAGTCTGAACCAGTGCTGTCCTCACTTTTTGGAGGAGAAAGGGAGGGAGCCCCTTCAACTATGGGAAGAGAGAAGAAGGAGTCTGTGGTGCTGCTCTTGTCCTTCCATGTGAGGAGACCGACTTCTTTCCTGCTGTCACTGTTCAGAGCATAAGCCAGGATAAAAAAGGCCTTGTGGCACTGTGTATGTAAGACTTCAGGTTTATCTTACTTCTGATGTGGCTAACTGTAAAATAGAATACGATCCCAAAGAATTAAAGGTGCTGGTCTGGCCGTACTACCACACAGCGTCTTCCAAGGTACCTGGCAAGTTCTGCTGCTTCATATGGAGGGGGGCCAACATACTGTTTACAGCCCTGAGCCAGAACTGACCTGCTGATCTAACCAGACCTGCCAGGAACTGTACTGGGGAAGTGTTCCCTAATCTACAGACATAGCAGTGACCTGCAGAAGTTAACGTTTTTCCTATAGGTGCTGGAAATCAGCTGCTTTGCATGCAACTGGGTCTGATCTCATCTTCCACCTCTCACCAATTTTTGACATCTTCCAGTTATGCCTACTCTCTGCCTCTTGAACAATTTTAGGCTTAGTGAAATTTCTGTGGGTCACCCATAGCTGATAACTTATCCCAAATCAAGTCCCCAGCTGGTCAGCCAAACAAGAACCTTACTGATGGGGAGGCACTATCCCATCGTGGGTGCTAAAATTTGTCCTGTCAGAGAGTACTCTTTTGTGCTACCTTTTTTTTTTTAAACTCCTAACTTCAAATGCATCTGATTACTTTTAAAAAAAAAAAAAAAGGAAAAGAAAAAAAGAATTGAGTAATGCTACACACTGTCTGTGTCTATGTTAACAAGTAAAATCGCATAGTAGGAGCAGATCTGTAGAACAGGATAGTTTGTGTGCAGTACCTGATGTCCTCACTAGATGATTCTGGGGCATTTACTTTGTGTTTGCTGTCTGGTCATATGGACAGAGCACCCATTGGAGTGCATTTTCAGTTGAGTTTTATTTTAAAGGAATCCTGTTCACATGCTTTGAGGTGGTTCTGCTGTGCAAACTGAAGCACCATAAGTGGACATCAAAAATACACTCCTATGCTGAATTAAAATACTCATGTAAATGCACCCATTGTTAAACAAGGTGTGGGATTTTTGCAGTATTATACACAGAAAAAGAAGACCTTTGAAGTCAAAATACTAGATAAGGCTTACATTTTAACACATCTTTTTACCATTGTCCCCTTCCTTTTAGTTTTAGCATTCTTATAAGAAAACAGAGACAATTGATCTGCTGGATTCTAACAAAGGTGGAGTTAACTGAGCAGCAAAAGGGAAAAGAGGAAAAAAAAAGTATGATCTAAACTCTTGAAGATGGATTGGAACTAGCATATAGAAAAGGGGAAATAAAAGGGGCAGAGATTTAAAAAAAACATGTTTCTGGTGTTCTTATTGGCAGCTTTATCTCTGGAAGAGACAAGGATCTTAATTACACATTCTAGAATAGGACAAACTTAACAATGCTGATTTTGCTTAGAATTAGTCCTTCTACCTAATCCAACCTCTTGATCATTTACTTTTTTGCTCAGTTAGGTTCTTGTATTTGTAGACAACCTGGATGTTGTGCAGCAGTCCATTACTCTCCCTAATGCATGTAGCAAAGAAGCTGTTTCATTCCAGCTCCAGGGTTCTCTTAACCAAAGATCGTCCTTGTGTTCCCATTTAAAAAAAAAAAAAAAAAAGATGAATTTATCATCAGAGGCATGTCTTGGCTAATTTGGCACTTTTACATCAATTGCTAATTCCCTGCTATAAAAGTCTGTCTAGAGGCAAAAATCAACTCTGCATGCAGGCAGCTTTTCAACTCCATGGTGCACAGAAAAGGAGAATTACCTTGGATCAGAAGGTCACCTTCTGTTTTCTCCGGGAGTATTCCAACCGGTTTCCTGTCTCAGTCAACTCTGGTTGAAAAAGCTGTGAGCAATGAATTTGGCAGCTTGGGAGCTGGTACACAGGCTCTCTCAGCAGCAAGGATCAGGGATTCTATTCCTGTTGTTTCTGAATGGTAAAAGAAAAGCTGCATGGCGTCCTGAATCCAACAGATCTAAATATGACAGTAAGCTTTCCAGATGGCAACAGTAACTTCAGAAACTGCTTTCCTGCTTTTCCTGTGCAAATTCATACTTGTTCAAGGACACTGTGGTGGGGTGGGAGTACTGCCATTGTTATCAGTAAGAATAACTAATTATTTAATAGATGGTTTTTGGAGTGCTCAGAAATGCACAGGCCACAGTAGAGTGTCAACTGATATTCAGTATCCACTGCCATGTGGGGGTTAAAGTTTATATCTGCAATGTGGAATTGGTCCAATTGTAAAACTGCGAAAATGATCTGTGCGCAGCAAAGCTGTAACTAAATTGTAGTCCAGAGTACTAGCAAGTTGCTCTGGTTATCAGAAGAATGTAGGCTGACATTGTGACTTTTGACCTGGAACAGCACCTATGTAGAACAAGACAGGGCTTTAAATGTGTAGCTTTCTTAAAGCCTATATGCTGTGCAAATTAGTAGCTCTCCATTTGCATGGGCTTGTAATTTTTTTTTTCTTTAGAGAAGCATTACCCAAACCATGATACAATTTCCCATATGGAGTTTTTTTTTTTAAAAAAAAAAAAGTAAGCATGATGAGTTGGCTGGTTTTTTTTTTTTTTTTTTTAACAGTAGGAACACTAGTTGAGGATGAGAGAAAATGGATAAAATTTCTGGCTTTTAGAAATTGGAGGTACATTATAGTGGTCAGTCATAATTTAATTCTGTCTACAGAAAAGGATGGAGCCCCAAAAAACCATTTTTTTTTGTGATGAAAATTGAATATTTAGTAAGATTGCACTGATTTTTGAGAGAGAAGACATTTTAAACCATCTGTGTCAATGAACAGCAATAAATTGTACTTTGTCTATATTTCTGATGTGACTTTTCTCCCTCTTGCTCAAAAGGGGAAAACATTTTTCCATGGTAAACTTCAGTATTTTAACTTTTGATCTAAACCGATGGTAATGGTTCTTAGTTTTTTTACCACTTTCCATTTTACAAAGCTGTGGGCAGTTGTTAATATATTTATTAAACTTCAGTTAGTATCTGTCTCAAAGGAAAATTGAAATGAGAAAAAAAGACTACCTATATGTTTCTGAGTATGAGGCTGATAGGCAATACATTGTTTGTTTTTTTAATCATGTGAATTGTTCTAATTGTTTGAATTACTCTTGTAACCCCAGAGACCCAGTGTGATGAACTCTCTGACAGTTACCTTTTTCTTCCTCAGCTGCCATCCAGGGATAGTAGAGGAGCATGCCTCTGACTGGTGTTGAATAGTGAATGCCATGGTGGAGGGAAGTGCAGGGTGGAACATGACAAAAATAGCTGGTCACCCTGGGACATGGGAATAAGGGGTGTAAGAGATGATAAAAGAAACAGGTACTAGGAGCAGAGGGTATAGGAAGGCTGAGACTGGAAGCAACTGGGGAAATAGGCTAATGAAAAGAAAGACAAGGCTGTTTGAAAAGCATGAGGGGAGCAGGAAGGGAAAAGGAAGCTTTGGGTAAGATGTTTTGTATGGGAATTTGGAGCTGTTCTTGCAGAAGGGAAGAGCAAGACTGAATGAGCATCCAGGAGCAAGGTTGCCAGGGTCTGTGGGCAAAGAATTGTGGAATGTGGAGACTGGACAGTCATTTAGTCTGAGAAAGAGTCTACAGAGTGGAAACTGATGCAGGACACAAAAGGAGGAAGGAACAGGAACAAGGAGGAAGGGAAGACCAAAAGAGAGATGGAGGAAGGAACAGGAACAAAGAGGAAGGGAAGACCAAAAGAGAGATGGCCAGAGGCTGAGGGAATGGGGAGAAGCAGTTTAGTTTCAAGAAGAAACAGGTACGCATCTGGACTCAGTAGAACATGCTGCCTTCCAGGATCTAGAAGGGAGTCCAAAAATCCCCTGGGAGGGAATTACAGAGTTTGGGACTTGGGGGAGAAAGGAAAGACCATAAAATCTCTCTAGTCACCACCCCCCCACCAGCCCATTAGCACTGACAGACTGCAATATGTATACTTGACATAACACTACAGAATTTCTCATTTCCTCTCATAGTAGTAACAAGATTTGGCCTTGCTTATTGGAATGCTTCTGTCCATCAAACAGTGCTCAGCAAAATGTGCATATGATCACATTTTATTATTGCTGCATATAAAACAGGACTACTTACTGCTACTATTACTCCTTTAGTTCAGGTACCAGACATCTATCCGCTGCTACAGACTTCAGCTAGGCTAATAAGCAGTGTGGATGCCAGTGTTGTAGTACATGGTGACTTTTCTGGATTGTTTTTTGTAGGATAGATTTTTTTGTTTTTTTTTTAATCAGGATAAAAGAACACAAGCTTGCAAAGTAAAGCAGTCATACGCTATGAAATGCCAGAATTAAGATTCCTTCCACTATCCCAATTCAGCTCCTTTATACATATGCCTTTAGAAACATTAATTGCATGAACAGACTTCAGATACTCATGAGATGGACAACACTTACTGTATCAATATGTATTAAAACATAATATATTTATATATTACTATATTTATGTGGCAATGTGTATTGTGTGCACCTAAACTCTTAAGACAACAGCATTTAGTTTACTCATGGGGCTTTGTATAGCACTTCTCACCATACTATCAGAGTGCTTCACAAATGTTTACTTCTCACTAGAGCCACAGATGAATAATCTGGAGGCATTCCTAAATTGGACCAGGATCTAACATGCAGAAAATGCAAGGAAAAAAACTCCTTCCATTTATCTTAGCTGCTCAATATGAAATGCTTCTGACTTTGATTTTTCAGAATGCTACATGCATAGTCCCTGTAGATTTTAGTTACAGCTTTGTGTGCCCAGTACGTAAAAAAAATCAGAAGCAAATCTAAAGTTGGAGAGTCAGAACAGAAAGAATATGCTACTGGAGGTCACTTGGGGAACACTGGGATTAAAGTTACTCAGCATCCTATAAGAGCTCATTGGAGGGAGCAGGGATTGAATTTTGCAGGACAGTGTAGTGGTATTAACCATAAAATTCTTTTTTTTTTTTTTTTAATCTAACTTCTTGTCACAGTCACTGTATGTGTCACAGAATTTAGAAATGAGTCAGAGAGTAGTCCACTGAAGTCTCATTCATGCATTTCAGCATTATCCAGCCTCATGTATTCACTAATCCTGGAATTTCTTACACTTCAACATCAGCTTTGATATAATAATGTTCCTGCTAAAGTATTTTCTTCTGTATAACATACAGACTAAGTCATCTGGCATCTATCCCCTGAGATGGAAATACAGTATCAGGAATGTATGCCATGACTTGTATTGATGATGTATCTATGTAAAGTACATGTTCCTAATAACATGTTCAGCAAAGTTATTATCTGGACCATTACAAATGTTGCTGCTTGTGTACACGAACTTAACAACTCTTCCATCTTTTTACCTTCTTCTCAGGATATCCTTTTGCCTTGTTCCAGCGCTATTTCCTCTTCCAGAAGGAGACCTACCTCATTCATCTCTACAATGCGTTCACAGGACTCTCAATTGCTTACTTCAATTTTGGTAAGATGAGTTTGGGAAGAGAGAGCTACCTGGCCCAGGGCTTGCTGCATTGTGGGAGGACCTGTAATGGCGAAATGTCATTTCTGCCTCATTTCTCTTTCTCTCTCCACAGGGATGCAGTTCTTTCATTCCCTGCTATGTGTCCTAATCCAGTTCCTCATCCTGAGACTTATGGGTCGCACAATAACTGCTGTCTTCACCACGTTCTTCTTTCAGATGGTAAAATTCCCTTTCTTACTGCATCAGTTTGTAGAAAGGAGCCCTCTGTTCAGTTTTGCACTTCCCAGTAGTGTATGTGGGTGGAAAAGTGGAGACAGATCAAAAACTGCTGGAGGAAATAGTTTGAATAACACAAACAATGGTTTCTTTCAGACATACCTTATGGCTGGGTATTACTTCACAGCCACAGAGCATTATGACATCAAGTGGACAATGCCGCACTGTGTCTTGACTCTGAAATTGATTGGTGAGTTGATACCTCCTTCCTATCTTTTGCGCTCTGCAAGCCATGCCTCAGGGAAGAGAGGGCTGCTTGCTCAGCCCAACTAGCCCATACTAGGTCTTCAAATGATTGTTTCTCACCTCCAGGTCTGGCCATCGATTACTATGATGGAGGAAAAGATCTGGTGAGTAAAACACCATTTCTACTTCACTCCTCCTTCACTCTTCTTTGCCGTTCCAGTGATCTTGAGGTCAGAAAATCAGGTTCAAAGGTTTTAGTAAGCTGCATTCATTGTTTGGTAAAAGCCATAGCTGAAAGGGGGAGCATCTGTGAGTATCTGAGGGCACTGAATTCCAAAGTGGAACGAGATCATTTGGAACAGAGACAGTAGTGATTACAGATGGACAAAAGTTGCTTCAGCACTGAATTGTGTCAAAATATTATTCTGCTCCCTTCCAAATTCCCCACCATCTCCTTCCCCCCTATCTGTTGCTTTAGATTCTTGATCCCTAGTGCTCTGTGTCTTGTGGGTAATATTCCTTTAACTTGCAGACCATCAGCACTAAATCTTAGTTACCGTCTTCCTTTCCTTTGTTTAGTCATATCATATCCTTGTGGATGGTTGCCCTTTACCATTTGTTAGGGCCCTGTTATTAGAGCAGATGAAATGGTGAGAGAAGTCACACAGCACAATGTGTGGGAAAGGACAGAACACGTGTAACAGTCTCTTAATCCTACTTCAACTATCTGTGTTCCCCACCTTCTGTTTGGAGCCTGACCCAGTGTTCAGCATCCATGCAGTCACTGCTGACTGCAAGAAAAAAGGTTCGTCTGAAATCTCCTAAGCTGAAGTTTCAGGTATTTAAAGGCAATGAATTCTTGCATCAAGAAGTAGGAACTGTAGGACTATAAGGTCTTGATACATGCCATTGCATTCAGGGACTGGTAAAGGTCAGATACAGTTCTTTTACTATGCCTGCTATGCTGGCGGGGATGCAAGTTAATAGGTCTCTTCCTTGTTTTGAGCTTTTTTGGTAATAGGGATCTGTGCAACTAGTCTCAACTATTGGATCTTGTTGGTTTAGAGGGGCTGGGAATAGAGAGGGGTGGGGAGAGGACTGAACAAAGTACAAAGTACTAAGCCATATATATGGAGTAAGAACTTAGACCATAAAGAAGATAGGCTGAGAACATAACATCCAGAACTAGTATGGGATCCCCTAGGATGATGTTAATGCCACTCCCTTTGGTGCAGGAGTTCCTGACCCCTGAGCAGCGGCGATTTGCTGTCCGGGGAGTTCCTACCTTGCTGGAGGTCTCAGGATTCTCCTATTTCTATGGTGCCTTCATGGTGGGGCCTCAGTTCTCCATGACAGACTATCAGAAACTGGCAAGGGGTGAGATGACTGATGTTCAAGGCCAGAGACCCAATAGGTAATGAGAGCCACTTAGTTCCTCGCTTTCCTAAGATCCCAGAATGCTGAATCCTCTATCTGTTCCCTGCAGCAGAATGCCTTCTTACCTGGACACAGAAGTACTGTGACCAAAAGTGATTTATAAGAGAATGCAGTTGTTCCAAAGTTGTTCATAAACTCTGCATAATGTCCTAGCATTGTTCCGGGGCATGAATGTCAACAACCATTGTCTAGTACAGACTCAGTCCTGACCTGGTAATGTTAGCATCTGATCTTCCAAATAGAGCCATCTGCTGCAGTGGACCGTGGTGACTCCCTATCACTATCTCCCCGAACTCATCTCCATTTCTGTTTTTAAAATTATGAGTTTGAAGGTCTTTTTCCAGGGCTTTTCTTTGACCTTCATATTTTTCTTTCTCAGTTTTGTGCCTGCTCTCAAGCGCCTCAGTTTGGGTCTCTTCTTTCTAGTGACCTATACCTTGTCAAGCCCATACATCTCTGATGAATACCTCATCTCAGATGATTACATGGTATGTATATATTTGACAGTTCTGGCATATGGAAGAATTCTACTTCTCTGGAGGGCACTGGATCTGCAAGAGTGGAGGAAGGAAAGTCAATTTTTTTTAGGTTTCCCTCAGTTCAGAAAGAGGATGTATCAGCAACTAGTGATACGCCTTCCCACAACTGATCTGGCTTTGCTGCCTGTCCTATGGATTCCATTTGATGCAGAACAGGAATGTGTTAAGCTGAAGTGAACCAAATGAAACTTTTACAAATAGAAAATTCATCTTATATGTTAAAATTGTTTTTGGAATCCTAACATACATATTTTTTACACCTTTTAATAACAATCTGTTTAATCATTACATGCAAACTCTGGCAGAGTAACTTGCAAGGCTTTTTAAAAATTGAAGGTGAAGGTTCATCTTGTAGACTTTGCAAGGTGAATCTCTGAGCACAGATCAGCTTTAAAAGAACAAGTTGTTTCTCTCAACAGTGTTATTTTGCAGAAAGGGAAGCAGCAGCACATTCTGCAGATTGACTTATTTCAATTAGAAACTTACCAAAATCTTTGAGGTTCTTTGAAAACTCCTAACAAGCAATTCCTACCTGCAGATTATCAGTGTTTCTGTGTCAGTATGAATAAATGAGGTTATCAATTCCAGCAATGATTATGCTAATCCCAGAGTACTTATTTCAGTACAGCCAAATACTATCAAAGGAAATAAAATAGTATATGAATTCACAATCCAGTAGCCTGGTAGTCCAGTCCATATTGTAGTCTGAACGTATAGATCAGATTAAAACGTAAGACAGTGATGAAATCTCATCTACCCTGTTTCATTATAGCCAGTCAACTTATTTATTTTTATTTTGTCTCACTCTTCTCTCTGCAGGAGAAGCCTTTCTGGTTCCGTTGCGGTTACATATTGATCTGGGGCAAAATTATACTTTACAAATACGTAACCTGCTGGCTTGTTACGGTGAGTCAAGTCTTTCCAGAAAGAAGACAAATGATCAAAAGGTAGCATCTTTGAAGCTACGTAGTAAGGTCTTGGACTTACCACTAAATGGAAGTAAATCAAATATCTAGAGATCAATGCAGATCAGTGTAGTTTGCTATAAGTTAGCAAAGGCTAATTAGCTAAGAAGCAGACAGCTTTTAATCTATTTTTGCCATCTATAGTGATGCTCTCCACTGAACACAGAGTCAGAACTTTCCCAGCTCTGCCTTTCAAAAAAAAAAAATTCTCATCTTTCTTCTGTTATCTTTTTCTGTAGGAAGGTGTCTGCATCCTTGTTGGTCTGGGGTACAATGGGAAGGACCAGAGTGGAAAGCCTGTGTGGGATGCCTGTGCCAACATGAAGGTCTGGCTGTATGAGACAACACCTTTCTTCACAGGGACCATTGCTTCTTTCAACATCAACACCAATGCTTGGGTGGCCCGGTGAGCAGAAACTTCTGTAATGTCAGTAATGTCTGTGTCAAAAGAACCAAAATCCTAGGTTGAGAAGGGAGTACTAGATAGTCTGCTGTTTTTCAGTTCTTAAACTATTCCTTCCACATCTTGCTACTGGCTGCTGTGCTGTTCAAAATGGCTTACTGGGTTGGATAGATCTTTTTGATCCAATCTAAAAGGCAGTTTTTTAACATAGGCAGGAAGTTGAACATGGCAGAAGCAGGAGGGCAGAGTTTAGAATGGAACTACAGTGAGCCCTTTGGCCTGCTTGGTCAAACAGCTGCAGAACTGCATCAGCTGCTACAGCAGTTCTGCAGCTGTTTCATGCCTCTTGATGCTTCCTATGCAATGACTCAGGTTTTGGTTCAGACCTTGCTGGGACATAGAACTGAATTGTAAAATACTCATTTCTGTGAGCGTTGTCAGAAGAACCACCTCTCCCCATTAGCTAGGATTTCTTTAAGACAAAGGCTGAGGTATATTTTGCCCTGATAAGGGGAGCTGTCTTGCAGTTTCTGTCACCACAGGGATATCCAAAGGCATATGGTCCCCTGCGCCTTGCATCTCTAACATGGAGAGGGAAGGACAGACAATAAACTGGAAGCACTTTGAGTTTTTCTTCTCTGTTCTAGCTACATCTTCAAGCGTCTGAAGTTCCTGGGTAACAAACTGCTGTCACAGGCACTGGCCTTGTTCTTCCTGGCCATTTGGCATGGACTGCACTCTGGCTACCTGGTGTGCTTTCAAATGGAGTTGCTTATAGTCATCGTTGAAAGACAGGTGCGCTTTGTCTGACTTACCACAATGGGGTTACCTGCTTTAGCCTTTTCCCTTGAGTCTGGAACCTGCCACACTGAAGGCTTTAATATTTGTTCACTTTGAAACTGATGTTCACACATGGTACTGTTCTGTTCTCAAGGGTTCAGTAGTTTGCTGGCTTCTGCATGGGCAACCCATAAATTCCTTCCTGTCAGCTTCTACAGTAAAAGTGGAGAACTTGGCATGTGAGTAGAGGGCAACTGAAATGCTTGGCAGAAGGAAAGGCGAGACGACAAGCACACGAGCTGAATGCCTCTGCTAAATCTCCCAATAGTGAGAGAACAATATTCCATACTTCTTTTTTTGATTAAAACTTCAAGCAGGATAGGGTAGTTAGTTACTTTTTTTAGACTGACTGCTCACTAAAATTAATTTAACACAGCTAGATAGATGCTTTGGCTGCAGAGCATGTATACACAGCTATAGGACATCCAACTGAAGAAAACTTTTTTCTTTAAATTAGGTCATAAACCTTGTTCGGGACAGCCCTCCCTTAGGCACTTTGGCCTCCATCACTGCCTTGCAGCCTATTTTCTATGTGCTGCAGCAGGCGAACCACTGGATGTTTATGGGTTACTCTCTGGTGCCATTTTGCCTTTTCACCTGGGACAAATGGATGAAGGTATTTACTAGCCATAAACAGGCAAACCATGCAACCAGCCTGTTTTCCCTGCTTGCCTTCTGTTACCTTCTTAGATCAAATCTATTTGCTGATCCTTAACCCTGCCTTTCTCTTTACAGGTGTACAGGTCTATTTATTTCCTTGGCCATGTGTTGTTCTTCACCTTATTATTGGTGTTGCCTTATATTCGCAAATTAATTGTGCCACGAAAAGAAAAGCTAAAAAAAGCAGAATAACAGCCAAAAGGTAAGGCTATACTATGTTCAGGAACATGTGGTAGGAATCCTACGCTTGGAGGAGGAGGTAACGTGGAGCAGCAGAGTTACAGCCCAAGGTGAAAGGGGAACATCAGAACAACTGAAACAAGTCTAATGCTCTCTTTCTTTTTCAGATTGTACCACCCGTGCATTTGTAGGAGTTAAATTAACACTCCAGATGCAAAGCAACACCTGCCAAGTTTGCTGTGTTGAAGTATAACTTTTTTCAACGTGAGGAGGGGGAAAGAGAAAGCACAGGGTCAGAGATCCAAAAGGAGGGGAATGGAGTAGGTCTCGTTCCAGATCCTCCGCCTTCTGTATGTTGCCTTATCTCTCTGCCGCCCTCCAGTGGACACTCTTGTCTCTCTGCTGATAACAGATGATTGTAAAACACTCAACGCAGGCACTATGTTGGCATGGAGCCACCTTCTGACTTTTCTACGTTTGTCATCCAAGATAAAAGTTGCTCCTGTTCTTTTTTCATATCTGCTTCAGCTCCTTTCCTCTTGGGTGCATCGGTGTGGGAGTTATGAACCGTCACTTACTACAGAGCAAGAGCTGCAGGGCCCAGCTTAAAAACCTCAGTTCCATGACAAATTTGGGCTGAGCCTCTGTTACAGGCAAATCCAGCCTGTCCATTTATGAAACATGAAGTACAATACACAAATCATTATCAAAAGTTACCTTTAATAGGAGGAAAAAGGGTTGGTGGGGTAGTCCATTTAAAGTCGCATTGCTCCAGAAGCTACAAGGACAAATTTGAAGCCTTTTCCTTTCCAGGAGTCCAAAGTTGCACCAGGTCCACAGAGAAGTAAAAAAGCCTCTCCAGAGTCTGGAGTCACTCTGTAGTAGTCCACCATGACAGCAGTAGAGGCTGAAGCTCATACCACACCCCAGACTTCCTCAAAGGCAGTAGTAATTTTAGCACATGTCAGGGCAGCAGAGAGAGGATAGTTACTGATAGAGACCATCTTTTCTGTATAGTCAACATTGACCTGGGGGAAGGAGAAAAAAAAACAAACAAACAGGAAAGTGCATATCTATATCAAGCCACATATTATCACTTAGTCTCATCTACTTCCATTGGTTGGAGAGGTATACCATTTCTCTTACAGGACTGATCCAAGACTTAATATAGCCACAATAAAGCACAGCAGGACAACTGCTAGCTCTCACTGTTTCCCCCTCTTCAGAGGAAAGTCCCAAGTGTTACAGAGTGGGGCAGTTTCTTGACAAGCCCACCTCAGAACGGGGGGCAGGGGGAATAACCAAACAAAAAACAGAGCAGAAAAACATTCAGAGTAACACCAAAATCTATATTAATAAAGATTTTTACAGCCCCAAGAAAAGGATACATGCACTTACCGAACCATGAGCAAAAGCTCCCACAACAATAGTTACTGGCTCTGCTGTAGGAACCAATTCACGCAGATCTGTCACATTTGGAACTGTGAAAGAGGTACCTATCTTCATACAGCCCACAGGGAGATGGTCATTGACTGGATTTTTAATCACCTACAGAAGACAAAAAATGAGGTAAGAGACCCTGTCACATAGCTAAGTCCACCGTATAAACAATGCACTTACATTACAGCAAATACATTGCTAGCTGCAAAGGAGGAACACTGCACCAATACCCAAAAACAGTCAAGGAATGTTTACCTTCAGCAGTTTCTGAGGCCCATCAGCTGCTCGAACACTGAGCTTATGCAGCAACTGAACTAACAAGAGAAAAACATTAGTTAAGCAGCCTGTCCTCTTGCTGAAGGAATCCTATCCTCTGCCTAAGGAGGACAGCTAAAGCAGAGAAATTTAAAGTTCCCAGTGTCTTCTAAAGTAGTCCAAAGAAACACTGATCAGAGAGTTATTTTGCCACTAGCCCAGTCTCATGCAGGCAACTCCCCACTGTGCTGAAGAGCATATATTTGGAGTATGCATCTGGGAACTCACAAAAAGATGCTTTTATTTCACTCCTCTTTTCCCACTTTTCTATTCCAAGTTGGTGCAAATTTTTGACTCTTCACAGAATTCTTCATTTCTAAGCACCTTCCTGTATTATCTTGTGGCTGCTAGAAAGTTTGAGTCACTTACCCATAAGACCACAAAATCGATCAAAAGTTCTTGGGATCCTGGTCTGAGGATTGACTTCAATTAAAACATTCTTCTGGGTATGGATGTAAACCTGCAGAAGACCAGCCCGATTCAGGGGGCTATCCATGAGCATCAGAAGGCTCTGAAACAAAACAAAACAAAAACCCATACAGTAGTGGAAATAGAAAAGGTGCAAGAAAGGAATCTTGGAAGAGTTAAGGCTTAGAGCCCATGAATGTAGAAAATTAACTAACGTCAAGGCAGGTAAGAGTCCATCTAGCCATACAAGTTACTAATGTAATGCTAAAAGAAAACAATCCTGCGTACAAATAAAGAGAATTACAGAACTCATTAAATACAAGCACAGGGGATAAAGCCAAATTCACTTCTGCACCAAGGCCACGAACTGACCCTCCAGAATTCAGGGACCGTTTCCCTAGACCAACTGCCACACCAACATGGGCCCATGCAGACCAGGCAGGCACACAACGCTGCCAGGATCCTGACAGTACCTGGTGGGTGATATCAGGTCGCACCTCCCCGGGGTCCCGGCCGCTCCGCAGCAGCAGCGCTTTGTGCTTGTCGCAGTTAAGGAGTTCGAACGCCTTCCCGACCTACAGTCAAAGCACGGACAAGTGAGCAAGTGCGCCCGCGGGGCGTCTCCGACACGGCCCAACCTCCGCCCGCACCTTCACAGTCTCCAGGCTTGCCCCCTCCAGCACCACCAAGAGCCGCCGCTGCCCACGAGCCCGCTTCACTTCCAGCGGAACCTCCCCATCCACCTCCTCACGAGGCCGCGTGGGCGCCGCCATTTTGTTACCGCTGCACGGCGCGGCACCGGCGTAGCAGCACCAGCAGCACCGCCCCGGCAGCCCATTGGCCCCGCCCCCAGGACGCCCGTTGGCCGCCGCGGCCACCCAAGATGGCGCCTGGAGCGCGCCCGCTATCTCGTTCCGGCCGACCTATTTCCGGAGCGTAGTGCTGCCGCGCCGGAAGGCGGTAGAGGGGCGGGGAAGGGCAGTAGTTCCTCCCGCGCCGCGGTTTCCCGCCGGAGCGCCTTGGCAACGGGAGCTTCCGGTGTCCTTCCCGGGGGGGAGCGCGGCGCGGGGCGGCGCGGGGCGGCGCGGCGCGGCCATGGCGCAGAACCTGAAGGACCTGGCGGGGCGGCTGCCGGCCGGGCCGCGCGGCGTTGGCACCGCTATCAAACTGCTCCTGGGCGCCGGCGCCCTGGCCTACGGCGTCCGCGAGTCCGTCTTCATCGGTGAGTGCCCCCCAG
>VXAL01003120.1:607655-625033 GCA_013399475.1 Chauna torquata | reverse complement strand
GGGCAGCGGGCCATCTTCTTCAACCGTATCGGCGGCGTCCAGCAGGATACCATCCTCGCCGAGGGGCTGCACTTCAGGTAGAGCCTAGCTCCCCCGCCCCGAGCACGGCCTCGCGGGCCCGGCCCTGGTCGCTGCGGGTGCCTGTACTGCCCCGCTCACCTCGCGTAACGGGCCTCCCCATCTCACAGGATACCGTGGTTTCAGTACCCAATCATTTACGATATCCGAGCCCGGCCACGAAAAATCTCCTCCCCTACTGGCTCCAAAGGTAAGAGCGGCTCCGCAGGCAGGAGCACGAGGGCGTGGTGGCGCCTGTGGGGTGGGAGGGAGGGGATAGGAGCCTGGCTGGGACACTGACCTTGCTCGTGTCTCATTCTCCTTTTCAGACCTGCAGATGGTGAACATTTCGCTGCGTGTCCTCACACGCCCCAATGCTGCAGAGCTGCCCAGCATGTATCAGCGCCTGGGCCTGGACTATGAGGAGCGAGTCTTGCCTTCCATTGTTAATGAAGTGCTGAAGAGTGTGGTAGCTAAGTTTAATGCTTCACAACTCATCACTCAGAGAGCTCAGGTGATTCTTCCCGAGGAGACTTTTATTTACATTACAAAAGGATATTTAAACTTCGCATGTGGGGAATGTTATAACAGATGAAGGATCAATATATTAGGCTGATGCCAGACACATCTAAAGGGAAAGGATGTGGAACTGTATCCTGCCTACAGTTTGATTCTGGTACAAATACTGAGGCTATACTGCTAGTTTCAGAGAAGAAAATTGGATTCATGATGTATAGAGTGCAAAAGTGCACCATAATGTAAAAATGGAGGAGGGAGAACTGATTTATATCATAGTCCACATGTAACAGGAGAACTGGTTTAAAAAAAAAAGATTACCTGACCCTTCATGGGTATCAGAAGAGCTGTCTGAGCAAATCAAACAGTTTTAAAGTATCTGAAAAGAGAAATGAATGAGCAGTTAACAGAGTGATAAACATTCAGTTCATAATGGTACAGAAAGGTGGCAAATATTTCTGTTTAGAAAAAGAGGATAATCTGGAGGGGGTTGCAAAATTATAGAAATAATTAATTTTTAAAAGTCTATACCTGGAAGTTTATGTTCTGATAATTTGATTGCCAGGGATTTGAGAATATTTGTCACCTATTCCAGATGAGGGAGAGAGAAGTTGCTGATCTTCTTTTAAAAGGCCTTAGAGGAGGTTCTGCGTGAGACTGCTAAAGAGAATAAGTTGTCAAAAAGATGAAATACAAAGCATCTCTTAACTTGTTTCAGATCCACAACAAAAAAAAGCAAAGAATAGAACTGAATGTCCAAGTTTTGTTGTGAGAATTGGTTCGTAACAGGAACTTCAGTGTTTTGTCCTTGGTCATGTGGTGTGCACTGAGAAGATAATTTAATTTTTTAGATTTCGTATAAGGACAATGAGTGGAAAGGGAGGATGTGGCAGGAAAGAAACAACGTCTGCAAGTGATTAGGTTTTTCAGAAGGAGAGAGTACTGTTAGGTATCTCTGAAACTTTTGAACAAACTGAATTGAAATGCATTCTTGTCATATATCCAGCATTTGTTACTGTAAAGCGATACATATGGAAACAGTTGATAATCAGAAAAAAATAATTTTATGTAGTTATGTGCTTGCAGTTCACTCAGTAAAGGGTTCTGGCATCATTTTAGAATTCTACTCAGAAACAGTTGCAGTAAATACAAAAGCAAATACTAGACTAGTCAACGGAGTGATACCATAGCAATAACTTGTATTGAAGTTAAGACTTGGTGAAGGAGTTGTCAGCCTACCTGAAAAAGATACTGGCTAATAGAAGGCAACTCAGAAATAAGTAGAATAATTCAGACTGCCAACAACACTCATACAAAGAGACTATGAAAGAAGCTGAGTAGCAACACTAGATGAGTAACTACTCTAAGTGTTACCAATACATCAACAGTGTGTAGCAAGGGGGAGTGAGAATTTTTGTTTTCTTAATCTGATTACAAATTTGAGGAGATGGTCATATTCCAAACAATGGTAAATTCAAGATGGAGAAGGAAACACTGATTACTGAAACACATATGGGAACGCAGAACTACATATGATAGAATGTGAAAGCAAAAAAATAAAAAATAAAAAAACAACACTTTCAAGGTGTTTTGTTTTTTTTTTTCCAAATACTAATTGTATAGCATGGTTAACTTAGTTTGGAAAACTGCATATTCATAGCTGTGAATATGCAGAGTTCTTTAGAGGTGGCAGATTCAGATGACAGTCATTAATGTCCATGTTTCAAGTTTTGTTTTAGGTAATGTATCGGGCCCAGTGTGAAAAAATTGTGCAGAGCAGTTGTACTTTTGTTTTGTAGTGCACAGGAAGTGAGAAACAGCCTGTGTGTGGCACTCTTTTTGCTATATTTGTGTTTCAGGTGTCTCTGCTCATTAGGCGAGAACTGACAGAGAGAGCCAAGGATTTCAGCCTCATCCTGGATGATGTGGCTATTACAGAGCTGAGTTTCAGTCGTGAATACACAGCAGCTGTGGAGGCTAAGCAAGTGGGTGAGTGCAATTTATGCCTGGAAAGAGTGGATTGCTTTTGCTTTTGTATTGAATTATTAAACAAGGAAGCAAATTTGAGCTAGCATGTCACTGCTTTTGCATTGATACAACTACAACGTTACAAACCTCAGCTTCCGTAGTAAAGGAGCTAACTATGTTATTTCACAAGTATTATCAGAAAACTTTGAGCTATAGCTAATGGAATAGATCATCTGTGGGACTGTGTTCCCAAAGCTGTAGGATTTCTCTCCGGACTGAGACTGCCCTTTACTGTGGGGTTTATGTTTAGAGGGTCTAGTTGCTGTTGATTTTATTTAAAAAAAAAAAAAAAAATACATTTCTTACTTGTGAATGTAGCTCTAGAATGCTATCAGTTCTTTTGGAAGCATGAGCTCCCCAGGCCTTGGCTGTAGAATCCTGGTGAAGGGTACAAAAGGTTGGATCTGCTTCAAATGCTTTTGTCCATTCTCTCTGCAGCCCAGCAGGAGGCACAGCGTGCACAGTTCCTGGTGGAGAAGGCCAAGCAGGAGCAGAAGCAGAAGATTGTTCAGGCTGAAGGTGAAGCTACAGCTGCTAAGATGATATCCTGCTTTGGGCGATTTTGTGGGATGTGGCTTGTGAGCTTGACAATCCCGGCAATCCATTGCATTGGGTTCATGTTCAGCAGACTGATGAGATGATAGCTTCAAGTAGGTCACTGTTTGTTCTTTTTTTCCCTGAAGTTGGTTGGAGTGATATCTGTCTGAGATTACAGCTGAGAGCAGAGTGTGCCGTAAGCCTTCATTCCCTGCTGTAAGGTTTAACTTCTGTTGTGTGTGTGTGACCATAACCCTGTTGTTCTTGATTTGGGAATGTAAAAATGTCCCTACCCAGGGGCTAAGTTACTGGAGTAGTGATTGCTTTTTTTTCCTCCAGTACATTTGTTGATACAGCTTAGGAGGAATTCACTGAGTGCGGGGGCTTCTGTTAGCAGGTTTTTCCTTAATTTTGCTCTCCTGTACCTCGGTGAAGCTCTGAGCAGGAATCCAGGCTACATCAAGCTACGTAAGATTCGAGCTGCTCAGAACATCTCAAAAACGGTGAGCAGTGGGGCACAGAATTTCCATCTTTGTTTTGCAGTCATTGTGCTGTCCTCCCAGCCCAGTGGCCAAGTGATGAATATAAGGCGAATGTGACCTGCCCTGTCCTGATCTTTATTCCTGCCCAGCCCTTCTCTGCTCAAACAGAGCTAAAAATTTAGTTAATGATCGGCAATTATATGTGGGGCTAGGAGTTTATGCCTTCCATATGACAAGGCCAGATGTAAATCAGATCCCATCACCCACACCCAGCTGCAGCCACCAAATGCTCCTGGTTTTCTGCAGGCTGAGAAAAGGGGACAGAGAGGCATGGGATTAAAGGTCTGTCTGATAAGGAGACAGAATATGAGCACTTCTTTTAAAAAGTCTGATGGCACTGGGATGGGAAGTCAGGACGTTACATAGTTGGTTTTGGGAATTGCATGGATTTAACTAAGATCTTAAGTGCATACAAACAAGACTTCTATATCTAAAGGGAGAGATTCTTTATTAATGCTATTCTTCCTTGTGCGTTTGTACTCCTTTATACCACCTCTATAACGGATTTCTTTTTCAGATTGCTGGCTCACAAAACCGTGTGTATCTCACAGCAGATAACTTGGTACTGAACTTGCAGGATGAGGGCTTTACCAGGTAAAGGGGACAGATTGCTGTTGTGGGTGGATTTACCTGCACCTTACCTGTGAAGCTGGTCCTCTTACTGGAGCTCTGTCAGGATCTTTCCTTTGAGAAGAGCCTGATGACAGAGGTCACAACCAAGTAGGGTACAGTCCTGCTTACTGCAGAAATGATTTTTTGTTTTCAGTCTAATTTACTCTTTGTTTTTCTTCTTTCCCCACCACCATTACTGCATTTCCTGACACAGAGGAAGGTAAGACACTGAACTTTGTTTTGATCTTTTTGTTGATACTTGGAACAAGGGCATTGATGTTTGCCTGAAGCCTGGGATGTTGCTGTCTTGGGCCTTACCAGCTATCAGGAGTTCATTCTGTCTTCTACCTCAGTTCCCATTTGTGATATGAAGCTTGAAGCCTTTCCTTGCAGGGGCCACACAAACATCTACAGCAAGTAGGAGATGCTCAGTAATTGGAGCTTAGTGTGTATCCCATGTGGAATCTTGCATGGGGAAGGCAGGAGTAATAATCTGAGGAGTGTCCTCTGTGTTCTCTGATCTGTCTTGCATGTACAGGCCATCCTGCATGGCAAAGAGGACCTTATGGAAGCAGTTAAATGATTGTAGGAATTTGTATCGATTTGAGGTAATTATCTCTTGGAAAGATGCTCTTGTAACTCTCCAAGAGCTTTCCAGTGCATGCTAGAAAACCTAATTCCCTGCTTTCAGAGCTGGACAGAGTTTGGTGGCTTTTGCCTAATCTGTTCAGATAATCTGTGCCAGCTGAGTTAATAGCATGCAGTTAAAAGCTTAGAATCAAGAAAGGAAACCAGAGCTGGTTTATTTTCTGTGGCATCTCTGATATTCCTTGCCCCTGTTTGACCAAATTCTATCTTATTTGTCCCAGCAGGCTTAAGGGGCTTTGAAAAAAGGACATTACAAGACTTGAAGTCCAAATTGTTTGGGTGTGATACCCCATACCCCCAAGTCTGTAGTAAGGGTCTGACTCAACTCTGCTTATGTTTTCTGACTTTTGTCTCCCTTTCAGTGACAGTCTGCTACTCAAACAAGGGAAGAAATGAAAGAATTAAAGCCTCCTAGAACTGCCAGCGCTGACCAGCAGAAGATACAAGTGAGGAGCTTTGAACTTCCTGCACTAGCATTGTTTGCCCTCACTTTGAAATTGTTAAACCAGTAACCAGATTTAGTTCTCATGCCCCAGCTCCATCTGTGGTTGTCCGGTTATGGGATTGGGCTCTACCACAAAGCAGCTGTAATCCCTTCTTCACCTCACCAGTTAAATCTGGGGAGGGGACAAAGGGGCTTACTGGTACTAACCCATGTGGATATAGTAATTCACCTGTAATCTTCATTAATCTTCAGATTTCTGTAGGGTAAAATCAGACCTGTTTTTTTTTTTTTGTGGCCAAGTAAGGGAGTTCTGCTGCCATCAACATGAAACTTTTTTCTAGTAAATTTGGTTTCTCTTTCACTCTCAATCTCAAGAGATCCCAAGACTGAATTCAGGAAAATGTCATTCATTGGGTGGCTGTCACTGCTGGAATATCTGTCACTATGTGCTCAGTGATTCTTTGAAACATTTGTAAAAATTAAAACAAAACCCTCAAAATTTGTACTGTGTTTAAGTGTGCTTAGTCTGAAAAAGAGGTTATTTTGCATAGGGGAAGGTGGAACAGAGTATTTTGTTGGAAGCACCTTACCATCTCTTAGGCAGGTACCTCACCTTGCAGGGTCATTAGCCATTTCCACTGTATTATAAGCTGCATGGATCAGAGTGCAAGGTATGTCTCATTTCTTCTCTTTTCTCCCCCTTCACCCATCAGGATTTGTGCTCTAAACTGAGAGGAAAGAATGTGGTCCTAGGATCCCTGCACCAAAGCAGGGGAAAATTACAGTGGTCCAGTGACAGTGATTGACTATTCAGTTCCCTAAATGCCATTATCTTCACACACAGGACTTGGATGTGTCTTAGACCAAAAGAAAGTCTCTGTCCCCCATTTCCAGGCATTCTTGGTCTGGGTCCTAGGTCACTTTGTGAATTTTAGCTCAGACTTTCCCCTAAGCAGGGACTGAGTTCTTGCCATCAGCTCTAACCAGGTCCTAGTCCAGGCCAGCTGATCAGTCTTTTTCTTTGAGTATCAAATGCCTACAGATTAAGCAGTACCTGTAAATTAAAAGTTTCCCAGCATGTCTGTTTTCTAGTCCAACTGCTACAGAAAAGTTCAGGTCTGCACTTTTTGAGTAAAGTTTGGCTTTATCCAAACTGTCAGTGTTCTCCCAAATGTTTTCTAGGTACAGCTCATGGGCTGGGGCCTAGTTTTAACTGGCAAGACTTTAAAAGTCATGCTGAGGCTTATTCCTACCACCAAAGACAGGCTGCAGTGCCTGGGAATGCTCACCAGCATTCACAGATTCATAGAAAATGGTAGTGGGAAGGGGCCTCAGAAGGTCCTTAGTCTAGGCTCCTACTGGAAGTGGCACTGTTGCCAGCAGCAGATCACATGGGCTGTGGCTTTCTCTAGTCAAGAACTGAAAACCTGCAAGGACAGAGTTCCCCTTCTGAGCATCTGTTTGAATGGTGTCTCATGAGAATACTCTTTAGTGTTCAGCGTGAGCCTCCCAAAGCTGCAGTTTGGGACCATTGCCTGGGACCATTGCCTCTGGTTCTACTATGTGCCACTATCCATGGTCTTCATGATGCTCCTCCATATAGTTGTAAACAAGAGTAGGTTACTCCTCAGCCTATTCTTCACCAGACTAAACAAGCCAGCTCCCTTAACCCCTTCTCGTAGGTGACTGACCAGCATCTGTGAAGCCACAATGTGGCCATGCTCTGATCTACCTGCTCTGTGAAGATGGAGTTTCATTTCTACCAAGTGATGCCTAGGAAGGTGTATTCAGGTACTACACTGTTTGCCGAAGCAGCCCTTATGGTTTACCCTCCAGCTCAGCTGTATACCACCAAAGACAGGTGACAAAATAACTAATGATTTGGGGATATGAGGACAGCTTTTCCAAATACCAAAATTTAGGTGCAAAAAATTTGTGCCTGAGTTTGTCACAGCTAACTTTCAACACACAGACATAACCTGATGTCTCTGAACACTCAAGTCTCACAGCAAGAAGATACCATAATTGTTCACAGCTTCTGTTCAGGAACCCAAAGGTTGCCAGAATTAATGAAAACTAAGCTAGACGTGTAAGTCTTTGCTGGACTGTAAGTGAAACTAGGAATATAGCTATACTCAAAATTCTAGAAAAAACTTTCAGGTCGCCATCCAAACAAATTCACCTTTATTTACAAACAAAAGAGAAAACATGGCCATCACATCAAATTCTGGTATATTTACAGCATCCAATTGTAGGATCAAATACAAAAGGGATTGTGGGGTAGAGGGTCAGGATAAAGAAAAGAGGAAGGTTCCTGTTGAATTACAAAGAAGCTGAGCTGAGATGGGCCAAAAATGCCAGATTTTAAAAGACGAGGCTTCAGGGAACACTAAACAGGCTAAACTCTTAACTCACAGCAGCAAGTAGAGAAGTAGCTCCTGTAAAGCTCTTCCTTAACTCTTCAAGAAGAGGAGCTGCTGAAGCAGAGGTGAGTTTGGGCACCAGTGCACAGGGATCAAGGGAAAGAAGGGATGTGATTTTTTTTTTTTCCTGTTAGTGAACGATGGACAGTAGGAGATTTCACAGACCTGCACAGGCAAGGGACAATGAAGTCAGTCAGCTGAGCTGGAAAGCAGCCTGGTTCAGAGCACTGAAAGACAGCATGGAAGACATGGGGAAGGCCTATTTCCAGTCCAAGAGATGGGAAGATGAGACAGGCCAGCCTGGATGTGAGCTCCGGTCCTGCACTCATGTTCAACACCCACATGGGGCTACCTGCATTGTATGCTTATTTTTTCTTTAGTGAGCCTTTCAGCTTCTTCTCTGAGGAGAGCTGTTTCCGTACCTTCTCCTCTTTTTTGCCCAAGTTCTCATAAACTGTTGACTCCTCTTTCTGCCTGCAAGACCAGGTGAAAAAGAAAAAAAAAAAAACAGGAAAAAGTGAGCAGAAGCAAAAGCCACCCAAACCAGCAGGGAGAGCATTGTCAGAGGCAGGCATACATTGGCATCTGCTTTAGGTCAGCACTTACTTGGAAGATTTTCGTGAGGCCTTGGCATGTAAATTTTTCAATGCAGGCGGGTAGGCAATGTTCCCGTACTCAGACTCATTTTGCTTGCTTTTCTGAGACTACAGGAGAGAAAAATGCAAGCTGAGAAGAGTGCAGTCTAAGAGAAGCATGAGAGGCAGCATGGAAGAATTCTGGCTGTTTAACCATGCATCCATTATGCTAGGATCTCAGTGGAGGTTGGTGGATTGCTGAAGTCCTCAGGCTCAGTGCAGTCTGCCCACTGCTGGCCCAGAGGAGAGCAGCAGGAATGCACATGCATTCTTGTACAGGAGTAAATAGTGGGATAACAAATTTCTGGAGGCACTGACACGCTTCAGTGTCAAATGTTGGCTAAAGATCATTAAACAGCAGCAGGTAGTGACTATTGTCAGAGGCTACAAAGAGAGGTAAAAGATGCCACTAGCAGCACATAGGAGAGAACCCTTTCCACAAAGGTTTGGGAGGCAACTACAGAACCAGGACGGGGAAGACAAAGAGGAAAGATGAGGGCAAAATCTTTGCCTGTCTTAGGTTCAGCTTGTAACTAAACCACACTTAGTAAAGTTATATAGAATGTAGTTGAAATAACTGCATTAAAACTTACTGCTGTTTAGCAGTTCAGAAGAGGGTGGTACTTGAGCAGCTGATAATGTCCCCTGAATTTTAAAGTGCTCAGGAGGGGGGCTCAAATCCTGGTGCACCATTGTAGTCTGTGTAGGTCCCACAGCTAGCTTAAGGCTTAGGAAATAGAGCACTTGAGCTCGGAGCCAAAACCATGCAGGGCCTCGACTCACAGGATAAAGTCCACTTTCTCACCTGGATAACTTCCAGTTTTTTCTTGGTTGTCTCTATGAACTGGCAGATGGCCATGTAGATGAACTTGTACTGGGCCTCTGTCTGCACCATTCCTGAGCGTTGGGCCCTCACCATCTGGATGGTCTTCTGGATGTCAATATCACAGTCCAGCCCTAGCAAGGGGCACCAGAAAAGCTTTGAACATGTTCACTGACCCACCTCTCCCAATTCTCCACCAAAAGCAGTCACAGTGGAGCTCAGTCAAGAAGTTTTCACCTCCCTTCACCCCTGTATGGAGCTCCCATCCCGCCTTCCTGCTCAGTATCTTCCAAGTCTGGCCCTGGAGGAAGAACTCAAGCTCAGGGAAGGCTTAAGCCACAATAAGTGGATATGGTTCAGAGATTCAGCAGTTGCCACAGACCAAGGACAGCACAACCTTCTCTAGGCTGTGGCAGGCTCTCTTCCACTGAGACCTGAGAGTTTTCATCCCTTTGCTGCTGGTGTTATGGGCACAGCCCTGCTTGGGTAGGCCAGTTCACTTCAAGACACTTTGAGGTCCTCTTACCCTTGGTGGAGATTGTGTCCACTATCATATCAATGACGATGATAGTCCCAGTGCGGCCAATTCCAGCACTGCAAGTAGAGGACAAACAGAGATCAGAGCTGCCTATACAGCAATACCTACATCCACCCAGCTGAGCACAGACCAGGGTCCTAAACCAAAATGCAGCTGCTTCTGGGGAAGGATGCAGCACTCGTAGAAGCTGTTCATCAGTGCCACAAAAGAGTCAAGGATTCAACAGGCAGCAGAGTTTTGTTTGGGGACATCAAAGAGGATAAAGGGGTCCATGCGCTTCACTCACAAGACCTAGGGAACAGCTAGTGCAGCTATAGAAGAGATGGAGAATGCTTCAAACCCCAGTCTTTGTACCAACCTGCAATGAACCAGAATAGGCCCAGCATCTGGGATGCTCTCCTGCTTCTGGTTTATTTGGTCGAGGAAGCTCAGCACTCCTCCTGGCTCACTGGGGACACCATGGTCAGGCCAGCTCAGGTACTGGTAGTGCCAGATCTCACGCACAGCCTCACCCTGATAATGGAAACAACCCACTGGTAAAACCAACGCAGTCCTACCCCTGGCTTCTGTCCCAGGAAGAGCTGGGTCTTAAGCCAAAGGCTCCTGTGCACTCCTTGGTGAGTCTAGCCCAAAACAAGTAGGGACAGCAACCCTGGAACAAAGCAACAGCAGCACCACCACAACACCCAGCAGTTCCCAACTGTAGACATACATTGACTGTTAGACCCATGGGCTCCATGACAGTCCCTGACTAGGCACACTCACGTCATCCATCGGACACACACAGAGATGCCGGAGTTTGTATTCCAGTGCATCGTGCTCCCCAGCGTTCTCCACAAGGTAGGGACCATATTCTTTTGTGCTGCCCACCTCTGGCCAGTAGGGCACACATTTATTCTGTGTGGAAAGAGTGGGCAGGGTGAAGACAGGCAGAAGGCAGGAAAGAAAGAAAACAGCCATGATTAAAGGGGAAAAGAGGGCAGCTCCAAGACACCTACAAATAGCTACTTACCCGCCCTTTTTCCACCTCCCGCGTGGTCATCACAATAATGCGTGTGTTCTCCTGCCACACCATTTGCCAGAAGTCATTGACTGTGGTATCCAGGCAACCCTGGCTAGCGATGTAGGTCTTGGTGCACTCATCTGGACTGATCAGATTGTTCTGAGTGTGGATAGGGGAAGATAAGGAGGGCTGCAGGAGCTGGCAGGCCTTCCCCCCCACTTTGGGCATACAGCCATCTTTCAAAAGTCTCACCTTGACATAGTTGGCATTGATATAGTCAGATCCAGGGATATTTGGGTCCCTTCCTTGAAGGATGACTCTAGAGTGATCAACTAGGGATGCAGTGAAAGAATAAACAGAGCAATAAGATACTCTGTGCCCAGCAACATGAAGCTCCTTCACTGACCTGTGCTACCTCATTCATGTTACACACAGTATGCCCTATATTTTCACCTCTTTCTCTGGTGTCAGACCAGTTTTAACCTGTGCTCCCATCTCTCCCCCCCCATGACAGACCATCCTATATGCTAGTCTGATGCATGCCTCCCTCCTTCCTTCCTTCAAGGGCATGAAAAGGATGTGACCTCTTATCAGCTCTTAAATCCAGTGCTGCAGCCTTTGTAAACCACTCTGGAGGACAGAGCAGGCTGAGACAGGGCCAGAGATGACCTGGAAACCTCTTAATTGCCTGTCTCTATCTATTTGCACACCACACCACACCACCCTTTTTTTTTTTTTTTTTTTTACAGCAGAAGAGCAAGACTCACAGGGCAAGATGTTCTTATATCGGTTCTTGCTCTTGTTTTCAGGTCTCTGACCCTCATGACGGTCAAACAGCTGCTTGGCTTCCTGTTTTTGCAGGCTCTGAGAGCAGGAGAAAAAAAGTTATGGCAAGGTTACAATGTATGACAGGGGAGGTGCACACTCAGAGGAACACTGGCAACTCTGAGGACACACAGGCATGTTTGCTGGGGAGCACAGAAGTAAAAAGTAAGCCTAGACTTGAAAAGTCCAGGGTTCATGCCCTTACTGTCCTGGTGACTAGTTCTATCTGTGAAAAAGCACATTTCTTCTTCACTGGGTTCACTTAAAGAAAGATGACACTCCCCAGAGGAATAGGATCCAAAGAGCCTTCTTTCAGAGATAAATTGACATGAATTTATAGAACTGCCTGAGAAGTTTGTGTCCAGAAAGAAATCAGGGATGGAGAATGAGGTGGTGCACAGGAAGTTCCCAAAAAGCCAGAGTAATGTCCCCTGGCAGTTTCTTACATCAAATTCCTCCCAGAATCCAGCCTTGGATGTTTCCTCAGATAGACTCTTCTTGTTCAGTTCCTGCACTCTATTTTCAATGTCAGCAGCATTCACCCTTGTAGCATAGTAGGGCTGGGGACAGGAAAACACAATGGGTTGGCATGAGAGAGAGATGCTGCCGGAGTTCAAAATCTCCTTTGTGTGCTGTGGAAAAATGGAGCAGAGACACAGAGCAGAAACAAACAGCAAGGGAGTCCCTCCAAAGGATCCCTGAGAAACAGAGGAAACAGGATTTACCTGCTTCAGGTATACAAAGGAGCCAGACACTTCCTCAATCCCAGTCTTCTTGAAGTGTTCCACAAGATCTGCCAAGCTGTCAAACTTTTCAGTACCTCCAACTGTGTAACGTCCATTCTAAATGGAGGAAGAACATGTTACATCCCATAACATTCCTACAGACAAAGCTGATAATGCTCAGGAAAAAGGCGCAAAGCCATAGGCACCACTTTGTGCCATCTGAAAAAACAAGGAGGTCAGATCATAGTTTGCCCTGAGAGTATTAAGTTCGTAACATGGTAAACTGACTCCTCAGTGGATGGAAGCGTGGAGAAGGTATATTCCCTTAAGCTCTCATTTAAGGCCAGCTGCTTTCTGTCCTTGAAATCTCCCTCCACTCTCCATGTCATTTCACATGAGAGAACTTGTGACAGCAAGGTGCAACATCCTCCAGACTAAGTTTGGAGACCTCGCAGATGCACCCTCCTCCTCCAAGAGCTTTTAACTTTTTTGTTAAACTCATCATTAGATTGTGAATCTTATCTCTTTCACCACAGCCTCCCTGTGCTGGAGTTCTCAGACACACCTAGTCCTGCTTCCTTCTATGTCTGAACACCTAACACTGCCAACAGTCACCCAGTCCTGGGTGAGAACATAACAAACCTGCAAGGGTTCCACTTTGATCCAAAGTCATAAACACTAGTAATTGAGCTGACAGGGTTTTTGAGAACATGATCAGCAGAGATAAATAGAGGCATCTTCCATTCCTCTTTCCTATTGCTCTCCCACCTGCTCACCTCACACATGATTTTGACATGGGTGACTTTGAGCCGGGCCCCAGAGGCACTGGTTGCGCCAGCTGGTGGAGCATCAGACCCAGGTTTAAGCTGGTCAGTGAGGACAGATAAGACAAAATCCCCAGGTTTGCTGAGGCTCTCCCGCACCAAGAAGGTCCAAGGGGTGGCTTTGGCCTGGAGAAGCGACTCAGCCGCAGCACCTGATAGATGCCCATGGTACCACCTAGAAAAAAAATAAGAAAGTCACAAGAGATGTGGAGATGCAAGTAAATGGATGCCCTTGAGCTCATGAGTGCAGGGCAGCAACACTCCGGAAGGAGAGCGAGGGGGTGAAGAAAGAGGGTGGGGGGAAGAAATAGGGGAAGGAGAAAGGGAGGGAAACCAAAGGAGGAGCAGGATCTTAGGAAAAGTAGATGAGACAGAAGTAGACAGCTGGCAAGCAAAGGAAAAGGAAAGGACAAAGGATGAGGTGGAGTTAGAAGGGACCAAGGTGCAAAATGCTGGTACCAGAAGACAGTGGGAAAGCAGCAAGTGTGATACGGATGTGTGATACACAAAAGCATACGTAAGTAATGCTTACTGGCTTTAAGATCAGTTCAGGGAGGGCACCTGTGGATTTTAGTACCTCCCACCATTATTGGGATTCTAGCCTTACCGCTGCAGGGTGCTTTGGAAACTCAAACACTAAGGAAACAAAAATAAGCCTCCAGTGAGTCAGAAACTCTCCTGTCAGATTTAGCACCACACAGACAGCTGTGTTGAGATCAGACCCATTAAAGAAACAACCTAGGGAAAGACACTTTTCTTGGACCTCTAGCAGCAACCCCTCTTTCTGAAACTCTTCAGTCAAAGGATAATTCCCATTCTCTGAACACATCTCACTGCAGCAATCAGCCTAGCCATAAGGATGAATACCAAGAGCCACCTGGAGACTGTATTCTGCTCCTGGTACTTCTCACTGTTGCTGATACACGTGCACATTCCTGCCCTCACTGCAGACTGAGATGTTCTCTGCCCTGCTGCAGGTCTGGCCCATGGCGCAGAGGGACACAAGCATGGTGCAAACAGCCCAGCTACTGCCAACCTCCTTCCCACCTATGAAGGTCTCAGGGAAGTACGTGCCTGCTCTGTGGGATCTCACTGCACTGTGGGGTGTGGGTGCAAGTGATTGTCACCAGAAGGAGGCTGGGAGATGGGACAACCCTGGCCTCTCCTGCTATTGCAGTACTCTGGCCCTGCAGGAACTCCAGATGTGACCCTGGCTGTCTCCGTGAAGATCCTCTAGCTCCTCATGCCCATTCCATGCTCCATAGTCTCTTTGGACCATTCTAGAAGGTGCTGGGGGCGCTGCTGAGCTGCCAAGCACAGACACACACGCAAACTGTAGTAAGCTGAAATGCTGGGAGACGCTCTGGGCACTGGGAGACACTCTGAATCATTCTGCTCCTCCTGGTACCCATTTGCTGGTCTGGGCTCTACTGGGTCTGGACCTCTCTCAGCCCAGGGGCCACCACAACCCTGGTGCTCCTGTCCCGGACCCTTCACTCCTTCCCACCTTGGTGTCAGGGAGCAGATTGGGCCCTTCTCCAGCAAGGATGGGCCTGGTTAAAACAGGCTCTGCCATCTCTGGGACATCCCCATCTCCAGCTGGAGCCGCATGCTGGGCTCTGCATTCAGGGGCTTTGCAGCAAAGCTGTTGTGCCGGCTGAAAGCCGTGTTCACTGCAGCTCTGTCCTGCTTCCACAAAGCTCCCCTGGCAGCTGCAGCCACAGCCATTTTGGCCATCTCCCCTGGTGAACAGCATTTCAAAAGCAGGTAGCTCTTGCATCAGACTGGCTTGCAATGCCTCTCCCTGCTCTTGCTCACTTCAGGTCCTGCAACAAGCACCAGACGTACTCCATGCGTCACTGCACACACTGCAGTCAAGACCAGGCAGGTGCTTAGATGAGCCATAGAAGCAGGTTTGCTGCCCCCTGAGTAGCTAATGGTCGAGGTCTGGAGTGGTAGTGGTATCTGTGACGAACTTTGAACTGTTACAGCTCCTCTGCTATCTATTCCGAAGAATTAAAATCTAGTTCAGGAGACTGTGCCACAGTCACAGAAATAGCCAGGGCATTCATTCACCCCTGTTCTGGACTCAGGTAAGTCCTGCATCCAGCCAGAGCAACACATTCCTCTACACAACATCTAGGAATCATTTTCAGAGTAAGATGTCGCAGACAATTATTGTGTCTCGGCTAGTAGTGGCCAGCTTTAATTTCTGTTCCTCCTCACCTCCTGCACTGCAAGAAATAGCTGGTAACTTCCATTGCATGGCAGTTATTAATTTCTGATCCTCCTCCCAAAGAAGTGTTCAGCCACCATTTGCCAGTGCTGAGATGCCCCTCGGGGAATGGTTGATTCCACCCCTGATCATGGAAAGAGGTCTCCGGGCCTCCCCTCCCCAGGTAGGAAGGAGTTAATGGATCCTGTTCCTCCCCTCCCCTCCCCCAGCAGAGCGGAGCTCTTGAAAACCACGTGATGGAAAAATCACTTGGGGAGAGAGTGAGAGGTTCTTTCGTAAGAGCCTGGGGAGGAGAAGTTTCCAACCGCAGGGAGGAAGGGAGGAAACTGCAGGGCCACAGCGCAACGGCCTTGAGTGGAGAGGACAGCCAGGATGCCTGCCCGCTTTGCACCACTACCCCGAGCAAGCGAGGGTGTACCCAGGCACTTCTCGCACGGCATGGCTGTTCCCTGTCCCCAGGTGCACAAGGAGGACCTGTCTGCTCCCCACACAGGGCCCTGCCCCAGCCCCAGAGCACAGCACGACTGCTCCCCAGGCTGCATCCGAGAGCCTGAAAGCACGACATAAGGGCAAAACCACCTGATTTGATTTAGGAACTTGGTGTCAGAGACGTATGCAAAGCGGGGACAGGAAGGAGACTAAGCAGGCCAGGAATAACAGGTGAGCGTGGCCCCTGCTCAGCCACATGAGTCAGTTAGGCCTGGAATGAGCAAGGAGGTTTGGGACAAGGCTGAGGGCTCCCACATACCTTGTCACTCCACGTATCTCTGTGGACATGTAACTAATGCTGCACATTTGCTTTTTATGAACAGTACATAAATAGCAAAGGCAACAAGAAGCCAAAAGTATAAATAGAGTTCTATTAGGTCTGCTGTGATGGGACAAGGCATGTCCAGCTATTGCTGGAGATGCTGTCCCTGTGGAAGCATAGCAGGATATGAGAGCCAGGAGACACTTTGCAGGGTTCCCTCTGGGGATGTGGGCAGGGCAGAGAGAAGGCCATGGAATGTGGAGGAGGTCTCATCACAGACACACCAGATGCTTTGCTTTCTCCATACCTCTCTGTAGTGGGGTCAGAACAGTTGAGTGGGTATCGCAAGTCGATGATGGTTCCATCTTTGTCCTGCAGTGAGCCCTGTTGCTGCGTATAGTACTCCACCAGTTCTGACAGTGTGGCAAACTTCTCCCCTCCATACAGGTCATAGAAGTCCCCAGTATTCTGGATACGAATGTGGGTTACCTGGTCACCAACCCTGTGGGATGATGCACGGAGTAGTCCAGTGAGGCAGTTGGATAAGAAGCAGAAAATTTGAAGTCTTTGCCTGTATCACCTCCTGCCATGGAACTGCAGGAAACCGTCCCAGTGGAAGGAGATGATTGCAAAAAAAAAAAAAAAAGGTCCTGAGGTAACTTAAGGGAGGCTCTGGAAGGTACTGGGAAGCTCAGGTCCTTTTGCAGCTTGCAAGGAAGTCAAACGAGTAAGGACAGGATGAAGGAGAGACCACAGGACACATGAGGATCTAAGCATTCTGCATATGTAAACCTGGAAAGCCAGAAGTTGGGGTCCAAGTTACCTACCGAACTGAAAGAGAAAAATCCCCCTGATTCTTCCGACTGGGTCTTGCTAGAAAGCTCCCATGGACACCTCGTCCCTTCAGTAATGCTTCAGCTTCCAGTCCACTCAGGTCACGATGAAACCACCTAGTAGAGGAGATGAAAACAGAACCAAGTAAATGAAAAATGCCAAGCGCTATTGTGGAGACTTTTACAGTGAAGAATGGTCCTCAGTCAGCATTGCTAGAGATATCCATGCAGGTGACAGCCAGCAACGAACAGCACGAAGGGTTCCTTCGTACCCGTTACCTCCCCTAGCCTATGAAAGGTTTCCATTGAGATACAGCTACCAAGATGATTCCCTCCACGCTGTCCTACTTTGCTGGTTCCCCCCCCGCCCCCCACCC
>VXAL01003120.1:597219-607648 GCA_013399475.1 Chauna torquata | reverse complement strand
AGACCCTCTTACCTCACCATTGTGGAGGGAAAAAGAAGAGGAGGCCAAGTGGCTACCACCAAAACAACTCAGAAAACACAGAGGAAAAATCTCTTTGCACTGGTGAGAAAAGGGAAGTCGGAGGTCTGTGATGGAGCACCCAACACCAAGCTGTTTCTGCGCCTCTTGGGAGCTGGCCATGTATCTCTCCTGATGTCTACTGTTAGTCCATTCAGCCCGTCTCCATCAACCTGTTTCTGGATATGTGCCTTGATCTCGTGGCCCTCTGTGCACTGCTGTAGGGCACAGGCAGGGGCAGCCCAGTACACAGCTGGGCACGCGCAGCTCCAGGAACAGGAAGCGCTCTGAGCCATTGACTCCCCAGCCCCAAGCTGCTTTGCACACAGTTCTGCTTCTCCTTTTGCATCTTTCCTCCCCAGCCCCCCTGTTATTCTTGGGTCCTTGCTTTTTTTTCAAATCAGGTTTGACTCTACAAATGCTTCTTGGGTCCCAGCCGTGACCACAAAATTCAGTTCTGCAAACCCTCTGTTCCCCTTCTTTCCCAAGGGATCAGTAAGAAACATGTGCTCCCCACCCCAAAGTCCTTGCAGTGGTGCCAAGGGGACCACAGCTGCCTAAGGTAACCCACACATCTGAAAGGCTAATAAAGCAGGCAGCACATGTTAGCATGCATTCAGCAATAAAGCACCCTACAAATTATGACCACCCAGACATACATCTTGGCTCTGCTGGGCTGCCCTCAGCTATTTAGCTGAAACCTCTATGGCCCTGCTCACTGATGAACCCTCTGGGCAGGTAAATATCCTCAGTACAGCCACAGAGGGAATCTGTGCAAACCCAAGTCTGCATATTTTGAGAAGCCCAGGCTAGCACTCTAAGCACAGCATTAGCATCCTGAAAACAGCCTGCCTGAAGGATGCAACTGTGACAGAACCATTAGTAGCTTGAAAGGGCTTGGGGAGCAGGTGTTGAAGCTGCCCAGAAAAGCAGGCAGAGAGCAGGACAATCAGCTATGGCCTATGGTGGGCCCACACAGCACCAAGAGAGCTTAGCCTAGGACCTTAAAGATCCCAGTACAGCACACTGAGGCTGAAGCTGTAAATCTGTACAACCAGATAAAAAGAAAGAAAACTAGCCATTTCCAGCTACAGTCCATGACTACCCTTTTCCATAGCACTGATTTTAAAGTCCACAGTTCTCATGTACAAATGGGAGCAACGGCCCCAGAGGGCAATCCAGCTGGCTAAGGAGCCTGACTCTTCCCTGGAGCCATCTCAGATACCCTGTGTATCTTTTTTTTCATTTCTGCAGACTTCCCTACACACCATGAGACTGCGAAATCCTGCAAAGAGCTGAACTGGCTGCTAGCAATAGCCGAGACATACAGAAACTAACAACAAAGGGAAGTGCAGGAGACATGAACAGGGAAACTAGACTTCATTGCTAGAAAGACAGCCCAGGCAGCTACAACAGCTTTGAAATGCTTCCAGTTTCACACAGATGACAAGCTGGGATGTGGTGAGCTGCAGGAATCCAGGTGTACTGACTTAAAACTGATATTAAAAAAAGGCGACTTTAAAGGCACAGAAACCTGCAACTCAAAGAAGCAAATTTTACACAAAGAATGGACTATACCTCAATCAGAGCCAGTCTAACACTGGCACAGAAAACTAATATTGTTTAATGATTGGACAGAAGTGACAGAAAGTTCTGGGCAAAAGTCCCAAAAGGGAATTCCTGCTATATTAGATATAATCTAATATTGGATATTATTATTATATAAGGAATAATATCCAATAATAATTGGATATTAGATGATAGGGGGTTGACTTGAAGCCACAACAGAAAAAAATAAAACCTAGGCATCTCTACACCTTATGAACTAGCTGAAGCAGAAAATCGTTTCAAGGAAGATAACATTAGTGTGACATGAGGGAATGAGGAAAGAACAAGTTATCAAAGAATCCAGATCAAAGTAGAAGGGGTGAGTTAGCATTAAACCCATACAATTCAGTATCCTCCAGTAGGACAAACCACTCCGTGCAGTGTAACCCACCTTAGTATTTGTGTGGATACAAATCCCAAATGATATCATTTACAGAATGAATTTATGCTTCTGGTTGCTTTCAGCTCAGGAAAGGAGTGGATACACACAGATGGTCCAGATCATGGAATCACAGAATATCCTGAGTTGGAAGGGACCCACAAGGATCATTGAGTCCAACTCCAGGATACACACAGGACTACCTAAAAATTAAACCATATGTCTGAGAGCGTTGTCCAAATGCTTCTCAAACTCCAGCAGGCTTGGTGCCATCACCACTTCTCAGTGAAGAACCTTTTCCTAATATCTAGCCTGAACCTCCCCTGACGCAGCTCCATGCTGTTCCCTCAGGTCCTGTTGCTGTCACCACAGAGATCAGTGCCTGCCCCTCTGCTCCCCTCATGAGGAAGCTGTAGGCTACCATGAGGTCTCCCCTCAGTCTCCTCTTCTCTGGGCTGAACAATCCAAGTGACCTCAGCCACTCCTCATACATCTTCCCCTTTACACTCTTCACCATCTTCATAGCCCTCCTTTGGGCACTCTCTAATAGTTTCATGTCCTTCCTACATTGTGGCACCCAAAACTGCACACGGTACTCAAGGTGAAGCGTCACCAGCACAGAGTATTGAAACTTTGCTGAAATCGGAAAAGATTATATCTACTGGCTTCCCTTAGTCAACTAGATCAAAGACACCAAGGCAGCTAATTAAAAACTACCAAGGAGAAGTTCCAGCTGGTAAGGTAGGGAAATACCACAGCAGAGAAGCAATTGCTTGGTATCTTTGAGGTTGCATGCTCTGGCCATTCCAGAGAACAACAGCCGACTATAATTAAGCCACTAAAATACTTTCATAATATAATTAATAGGTCAAGAGATTTCAGCAAAAAGATTGCTCTTATGGTGTTGTTTGGCTTTCAGTACAACACAGATGGTAAAACCTCATCTTGTAAATTCTTTGTGGAGCAAAGCCACAGCTAGCACAGGAACAAGTTTAGAAGAGAGGATAAATGAAGTGGCTAATTAAAAGGCACCCACATCTGGACTGCTGTAAAAAAAGACACTGAGAAACTGGGCACAGTCCAGCACAGGGCCACTAAGGCAGTGAGGAGCTTGGAGCACAGCAGAGACTGAGAGCTAGGTTTGTTCAGCCTGTAGAAAAGATGCTTAACGAAGGACTTAATAGCAGTCTGAGGCTATCTAAAAGGGGAGCGGGAGTTTTAGAGATGATGGAGCCAGATTCTTCTCTGTGGGACACAGCAAAAGGAAAAGAGGCAACAGGCGTAACTTGCAGCAAGGGAAATTCTGATTAGATATCAGGAAAAATTACACACACACAACAGTGGTTCAGCAATTGCCACAGGTGTTCAGAGAGCCTGAGGAATCTCCACTCCTCATGATGTGCAGGACTAACCCAAAAAAGGCCCTGAGCAACCTGATCTGTCTAGCTTTTGAGATAGCTCTACTGTGAACAGGGGTTGGAGTAGGCCTTCTAAAGGTCGAAATGGTTGTCAAGGGAAGAGTGGAAGGAGAGGTTATGCTCACAGGTCTGCCCGTGCCCCCTGCGCCCCACCCCCCCAACTCCCTAAGCCTCTGTTTGCAGCTACCATAGTCGATTGTCAAATCCGTAAGAAATTTAGCATCTTTTGGCAATGAGTTCCACTGTTAAGCCTCAGAACCACCACCTCCTTTGGCTTGCTTATAACCTGCTTCCTGCCCAGTTTGATTAACACCTTGTTGTTGTAAAGAAAGAAAAATCAATAACTGACTCCTGATTTGTACTCACCCCACCCAAGCTGCTTGTGATTTTATAGTCCTCTAACTTCTGTATCCTTCCTCAGCTGTTTTCCAGGCTGAAAACTCCAGCCCTATTTAGATGGTCTCCATACAGAGCTATGCTACCCCTCTGATCATCTTTTTTGTCCCTCTTTGAGATGTTTCCAACTCTGTTGTATCGTTTTGGAGATGAGGGCAAAAGGTGGCCCAGAACTGCACACTGTTTAAGATGCTGGTGAGACATGAACATATACAGAGACACAATGATGATTTCTGCTATTTGTTCACCACAACCGAGCATTAAGCTAACAACTGCATGGACTTGTATATGAGGACAGTCTTACTCCAGAGAGGTTACAATTAGTTCACAGATGTTTTACATGTAAATTTTGAGTTATTTTTCTCCATGAGGGCAAATCATGTCTGACAAATTTGGTGGCGTTCTATGACGATGTTATGGCATTGGTGGACAAGGGAAGAGCAACTTCCCGTATCATCTACCTGGATTTCTGCAAAGCATTTGACACTGTCTGGCACATCCTTGTATCTAAATTGGAGAGACATGGATTTGACAGATGGACGACTTGGTGGATAAGGAATTGGCTGGATAGAATAGAATAGTTCTAGGAAGGGACCTTCAAAGATCATCTAGTCCAATTGCTTGAACTCTTCAGGGCTAACCAAAAGGTAAAGCATATTATTCAGGGCATTGTCCAAATGTCTCTTGAACACTGGCAGGCATGGGGCATCAACCACCTCTCTAGGAAGCCTGTTCCAGTGTTTGACCACCCTCACAGTAAAGAAATTTTTCCTTATATTTAGTCTGAACCTCCCCTGGTGCAGCTTTATGCCATTCCCACGCATCCTGTCATCAGTTACCAAGAAGAAAAGACCGTCACCTCCCTCTCCACTTTCTCTCCTCAGGAAGAGAGCATGGATGGTCTCAATCAAAGAGTTGTGGTCAATGGCTCAATGTCCAGGTGGATACCAGTGACAAGTGGTGTTCCTCAAGGGTCGGTACTGGGACTAGCACTGTTTAACATCTTTGTCAGCAACACGGACAGTGGGATTGAGTACACCCTCAGCAAGTTTGCTGACAACACCAAGCTGTGTGGCATGGTCGACATGCTGGAGGGAAGGGATGCCATCCAGAGGGACCTTGAGAGGTGGGCCCACGCAAACCTCATGAAGTTCAACAAGGCCAAATGCAAGGTCCTGCGCCTCAGTCAAGGCAATCCCAAGCACAAATACAGGCTGGGTGATTAGTGGATTCAGAGCAGCCCAGCAAAGATGGACTTGGAAGTATTGGTGGATGAAAAGCTTGAAATGAGCCAGCAATGTGTGCTTGCAGCCCAGAAAAACCAGTTGTATCCTGGGCTGTATCAAAAGAAGCATGGCCAGCAGGTTAAGGGATGTGATTCTTCCCCTCTACTACACTCTTGTGAGACCCCACTTGGAGTACTATGTTCAGCTCTGGGGCCCCCAGCATAAGAAAGACATGGACCTGTTAGAGCAGGCCCAGACAACAGCCACAAAGATGATCAGAGGGCTGGAGCACGTCTCCTATGAAGACAGGCTGAGAGTTGGGATTGTTCAGTCTAGAGAAGAGAAGGCTCAAGGGAGACCTTATAGCAGCCTTCCAGTACTTAAAGGGGGCCTACAGAAAAGATGGGGAGAGACTCTCTATCAGGGAGTGCAGTGATAGGGTAAGAGGTAATGGTTTTAAACTAAAAGAGGGTAGATTTAGATTAGACTTTAGGAAGAAATTCTTTACTGTGAGGGTAGTGAGCCACTGGAACAGGCTGCCCAGAGAAGCTGTGGATGCCCCATCCCTGGAAGTGTTCAAGGCCAGGTTGGATGGGGCTTTGGGCAACCTGACCTACTGGAAGGTGTCCCTGCCCATGGCAGGAGGGTTGGACTAGACGATCTGTAAGGTCCCTTCCAACCCAAACTATTCTATGATTCTATGAACACTGTTTTACATGTGCATATACTGAATTTCATCTCCTGATCTGTTGCCTCCTCATTCACTATCATAAGGGCCTTCTGCAATTATTCAGTCAGCTCCCACCCTATTATTCTGACTAACTTTCTAACAACAGCTAATTTTCTCACATCACTGTTCAAGTTCTATTTCTTGGTCATTTGGAAATATACTGAACAGCACATACTTCAGGTCAGACCCTTATGATGTCACCACCAATAATTTCTCTTTGCTGTAAAAACTGGACGTTTATTCCCACCTTGCATTTCCTATTTTCTACAAATTATTCACTCAAGAAAAGTGTCAGCTTCTCTCTTATGCCAGAGCCTCAGCTTTATTTAAAGGCTTTCATGAGAAAACCTTGTCAAATCCTTTTTTGGAAAGCCAGACCCCGCCTTGTCCACAAGCTTGCTAAGTCCCTCAAAATCTCCAGTTTTACAAGACAGGATTTGCCTTTAGAAAAGCAGATGCTGACTTTTTAATAGCCTAATCATTGCTTTCTCTGTTACCTCTTGCCCAGATATCAATTTCATTGGTCTGTGCTTCCCTTACATTTGGGGAAATTTCATTTGGAACCCTTTTTGAAAATCAGCATTGCATTTGCCACTTCTAATTCTCAGTATCAAGACAGGTGGTCTTGCAGTTCTGCACAGAACTACATAGCAGTTCAGATGTTAGCGCAGAATGAAGGCCATCTGGTACTGGGGAATGGGCATATGGACTATTGTCCTGTAACATGCCGAAGCCAGATGCTCTGTCAGGCCATGGGACCACAGGACAAACAGCTTCTAAGCAGACTAATGTGAATCCCATTTCCTTACACCATGCCACTGCAGTCCCCAGAACAGAGCACCCATTTATAGTGATGGTAAGGTTTTTATGTTCTGCAGTTTTATAAAGGATTATAAAGACTGGAGCAAATCAAAAATCACCAGGATTAAAAAAGGTCAGCCATCTGACCTCTCTCTGTACAAAAACATTCTGAGATGCTGCAGATTCAGGGCTTGCAGAATAATTGTAGTGGACTGGGTATCACAAAATGCTCTTACTTTATCAAAATGAGGAGGAGCAATGGTAACAGCAACAATCTAGAACACTAAAACTCCAGTCCTCCAGCTCCTTGTTTATGGTGAGTTTTCCCCTTCTGTGCCCAATTCCTACTGCTAGCATTTTTGTTTTTCCCACCAACTCTGTTTTCTTGCCCGAACTAACACACACAGCACTCACCCACAGGATGGCATCAGGATCTTGACTCGCAGATCCCCTCTGATGGGGTACTAACAGCAGCTGGTGGAGGAAGTACCACAGCCCTTAACCAGGGGGTCCTACTTTAAAAAAAACAAAACAAAACAAAACCATAAAGCAACATTGGAAGTAGCAGGGGTAGACTCACACCCTACTGACATGGCTGGATGCTCATGGCAGTTAATTCCAGGGCTCAGGAAGGAGCAGCTGACAGCACGTTGGGTCTGCAGTGCATCCCGTGACTCACCTGTGTCTGATCTGCACAGGCACAGTCCTGAACTCTGCTTGTTTCTGGGCAGACTAAGAAGGTAGTAGCTTCAGGCTAGGCAAAAAGCAGGCCTCAGGCAGAGGGCTTAATTTTCACCATCTGCAAAACACTTCCTGGGCTGTAGTTAATAAATAATTAGAGGGGTGGGGGAAGGCCAAAGCCAAGCTGAGAGAGGTAGGTAGAGACGGAAGGGACTGACTGCTCTTCCTGCCTTCTATCCACTAAGTTCACGCCCTCACTGGCTACATTCCTACATGGTTTGTAACAGAAAGGCACAGAAGGCAAAACCCAGCATGGCTCCCACACCTGACTCACAGCCCCTTGCTCTCTCAGGCCTGGCTTCTTCACCTTCAGCCCTTCCCAAAGACTGCAGCACTTCCAAGGGCAACAGGCACACAACCCAGGAGGCTACAAACGATCAGATGCATCTGATGCCCCTTCACCTGGAAGGTGGAAATACAAAACTTCACAGGGGAGAGAACCTGCTCCTCTGTGTTTCCCTCTCTTCAGTCCCAGAAAACGCAGGATACAGTTATAGCATGTTTATGTTTTTCTAATCCAGGCTGCTGCCAAAACGGGCAAGCCCAGCCCTCCGGCACTATTGCCAGTCCTTGCCGCATCCTTCTGCTACTTTTTGCGTTACGTCTAACATGTGATCACGCATTCAGACATAAAACATGAATATAGCCACAGAAGCTTGCGGTAGGAGCATGTGGGAAAGTGAGCGAGCAGCACTGGCCCTGCTGGTGACAATGGTCATAGCTGCATTTACATCGCTTGCTGAACAGCACCTTATGGACTACATTATATTCAGAAACACATTACATAGTATGTTTCAAAGAGCACATTTGTAAATGCTTGCTCTTGCAGAGACATCTTGACAAACTCAAGTACTGGGCAATCACCAACTGCATGAAGTTCAACAAGGGCAAGTGCTGGATTCTGCACGTGGGACAGGGCAACCCTGAATGTACAGACAGGGAGGAGAGGCTGGAAAGCTGCCCCGTGGAAAGGGATCTGGGGGTCTGGTTGACAGCAAGCTGAAGATGAGTCAGCAGTGTGCCCTGGCAGCCAAAAGGGCCAACCATATCCTGGAGTGCATCAAGCACAGCATTGCTACCCAGCTGAGGTAAGTCCCACTCTGCTCTGCCTAGTGCAGCCTCACCTTGAGTACTGTGTGCAGTTTTGGGTGCCACAATATAAGGAGAACATAAAACTATTAGAGAGTGTCCAGAGGAGGGCTACAAAGATGGTGAAGGGTCTAGAGGGGAAGACGTATGAGGAGAGGCTGAAGTCACTTGGATTGTTCAGCATGGAGGAGACCGAAGGGAGACATGGCAGCCTACAGCTTCCCCACAACTGGAGCAGAGGGGCAGGCGCTGATCTCTTCTCTGTGGTAACCAGCGAGGGAACGACATGAAGCTGCATCAAGGGAGGTTCAGGCTGGATATTAGGAAAAGGTTCTTCACTGAGAGGGTGGTCGGGCAGTGGAACAGGCTCCCCAGGGAAGTGGTCATGGCACTGAGCCTGCTGCAATTCAAGAAACGTTTGGACAACACTCCCAGACATACGGTTTAATTTTTAGGTAGTGCTGTTGTGTACTCAGGAGTTGGACTCGATTATCCTTGTGGGTCCCTTCCAACTCAGGATATTCTATGATTCTATTCTATGATTCTAGATGAGGCTTAGCACCTCTTAAATAATGTTAAAAAAAGTGAGTCACTTAGATACCAAGTCTTGTGCTTTCATACTAAGGCTTGAATTAGCAATTATCTTTTTTGCAGAACTTGGTGTACACCAGCCCCTTGTAATATTAGGTGAAGTTTCATCAGATATGAAGTGGACACCACTGTAACTGCCCCTGCATCATGGAAAAGGATCTGTACCTGAGGAGCAGCACTAAGCTCATGTCCATTCATAAATCAATGAGGACATTTTCAAGACTTTTTTTTATTCACAAACAGGCACACAAACATGCATAAAGAAGCCAATTCCTTTCAGGCTGTCTCCCTTGTTCAACCTCTCAATTTCTCGTGGCTGAAGGGCCAGAAATACTGGCAGCCCCCTGCCACGGGAAGATGGCTCCAGTCAGAGCACCACGGACCACCAGGTCTGGCAAACTTCACATTTTCACGAGGTGGCCACTCCACCAGTCCCGGCCCCGTGCGGTGGCAGCGTCATCGGAGGCAGGAACATGGCCTTGAGCTTCCCCGACATGCTGGCGATCTCCGGGTCCTGTGACTCATAGGACTTGATCAGCCGGGCGAACTTCAGGACCCCTACAAGGCAGTGGCTGGGGAGCGGGAGCCCACCGCCGCCCCCACGGCAGAGCCTTGGCAGAACGGCGATGCCGGAGCGCCGTGTGCCACCCATCCCGGCGGGGACGACCCACCTTCGCCGTCGTTGCTGAAGCCGTAGGATTTGATCACGTCCTGCTGGATCTGGGTGGCCACGGGCAGGAGGAACTGCAGCATCTTGCCCATGTCGTTGCAGGCGTTGTCCCGGGCCTCATCCATGCGCTGCGCATTCTCGGGCGCCCCGAAGGCCTTGATCACCTCGGCCAGAACCACTGCAGGCACAAGCACGGCTGCCAAACCGCCCCGCAGGCACGCCACCCGCCCCACTCCCCTTCTCACCTTTAGCCTGCTCCGCGCTCAGAGACGCAACCGCAGCTGCCGCCATGCAGCCCCCTTCTGCCCCCGCACCTACTAGCAGCCACCTCCCCCGCGCACGCGCAACGCTTCACCCCACCCACCCTGCTCNNACCCTGTTCTTGTACTCAGGGGGGAGGCTTCCCGTCACGCGGGAAACCTGCTGGACAAATACTAAAAGAGCTGAAATCACTACAGTCACTTCGCCCGCTCGAGGGGCCCACCGAGCCGCCCCGCTGCGCGGTGAGGGCGAGGGGACTGCACGCGCCGGACCGCTTCCCGAGCGGCCCCACGCCTCTCGCGGAGCCCCGCCGCCCGCTCCGCGCTGTCAGCGGCTGCGGCAGCGCACACCGAGGCCCTACTTCGCGGTTCTGGCTGTATGCAGATAAATAGCTTCCTATTGGTGCCGCCGCGCACACGCCCCGCCACGCGGGCGGGCGGGCGCCGCGATTGGCGGGCCGGG
>VXAL01003120.1:572380-591614 GCA_013399475.1 Chauna torquata | reverse complement strand
GCCCTGGCGCGGCCCCCCCCCCCGCCACTCCCATGGCCATGGTGGTGCTGCTGGGGTGGCTGCTGGTGATGGGGGGACTGGCTGGGGAAGGAGGCAGCGGGGTGGGAGCTGGTGTTGCCCAGGGGGCGGCTGTAGGGGGGCGGTCCCTGGCTCCAGACGGGCTGGGAAGGCAGGGAGGGCTGGGTGTACTTGGGGGGCTGGCTGGACACAGACAGGCCGCTGGGTGGGGGGAAGGAGTGCCCATAGGAAGCGGTATAACTGGGCAGGGGCTGGGCTGGAGAGGGCTGGGGGTACTGGGCAGAGGAGCTGGAGGGCGGCAGTGGTGGAGGAGCGTAAGGGTAGCGTGAGGGGGCCAGGGGTTGCGCCTTGTCCTGCCCCATCCCATGGGGCGACGGGAGGTGCCCGCTCAGGGCCTGCCCTGCCATCCCTGGGGAGCTGGAGGCAGCTGCTGCGTTGTTCAGCGGGCGCAGGGCCGGTGGGGGTGGCAGGTTGGCAGAGACATGGGGGAACGAAGGCGCAGAGGCTGGGGGGGCACCCGGAGGATTGACTGGGGATGTCTTTTGAGGTGGCAGCCCCCCAACCACTGATGCCAGTGAGATAGGGGTGGTGGGTGGCGGGTTGTGCTTGGTGCTAAGGGTCTGTTCACGACCCCCTGATGCTGAGAGCCCCCCTGCTCCACTGGCAACTTTGGCCCCAACCTGGACCACATTGGCTGTAGGGTAGAGAGGAGCATGGGTAGAGGAGGAAGAGGAGGAGGAGGAGGAGCTGGTGGAAGAGGCCGCAACAGCAGAAGAGGAGGAGGCGGGTGTCTGCGCAGCTTGAGCCTGGAAAATGCGGGAGGCCTGGCCCTCCAGTTGGGAGTGGTAGCTGCCTGCGGGGGGGCCCTGGGGGTGGACCTCGCCTGGGAGACCAAAGCTGGGCTCAGGTGGACGGGCCAGGCTGTCGGGAGGGGGGGCAACCGGAGGGCTCTGGGGGAAGAGTGGAGGGTGGTGGTAGGAGTGAGATGGTCCCTGGGACAGCACGGAGGAGGAGTCGGAGTCATTCTCTACGCTGCCGGGGCTGTAGACGCTGGGCGAGGTGCTCCTGTTATCCTGGTCAATGTCCCGTGGGTCACTGCTCATCTCATCATTGAAACTGTGGCCATCAAGGCTGTCAACGTCGGATGGGGATGGAGGACAGGGTAACTCCTGAAGCAGGAAGAGGAAGGAGGAATTATGCAGCCTACCAGACCATGTACAACGCTTCAGTCTCACCTTCATCTGCTAACCCTAGCACTAGGGAAGGAGACTTTGCTTGGTAAGGTATAAAAAGTGCCAGCCTTCCTGCCTCCCCTCAGAGCAGCGGCTCCAGTGCTCCCAGGTACTTCGTGAGTGACACACACCTGGAGAGGAGGTGATGGGTATCTCGTGTTCGGAGGCGCAGGTAACTGTTACAGATGAGGCTGAGTTAATGCACATAAAAGGTCCCAGCATCACCACCGGTAATGTGCCGTTGGCCTGGGTACAACCCAGTGCTACCACCAGGTGGCACAGCAGCACGCACGAACAGCAAAGGGAGGTAGTGCTGGCAGCACAGCCCCAGCCCCACAGTTGCTCTTCTCGTTCATGCAGGGCTTTCGTCACCACCTCCCTTCCTCGGCGAGGAGACCTCCTCTCCTTTGGCCCTCTGAGCACTTACTCTCTCTGCCCCACTCCTTACCTTTCAGGTTCCCCTCTGTGCTTCACCTCTCACTTCAAGCAATAAAACATTGGTGATTAAGCAGTTAATGTGGACAATTAACAAGCGCCATCCTTGAGCCTCAGGGCTTACAAGAGTGGCTAAACTGAAAAAAGATCAGTGTTGACCTGAACAGTGTCCACATGGAGAAATTACATAGGTGTAACTGCAGTGGTTTAATTATAATGACGTCATAACATAAGCAAATATCCTTGTGTCCGCAGGCCTTTACGGACAATTCCCTGAATTGGCTGATGGGGAACTGAGAAGGACAAGAGCTGAGTTTTCCTCCGCCCACCTGATCACTGACTCGGCCCAATGTTGTTGGCATTTCAGAAAAGCCCTGCTTATTAACTACGCGCAGCGTGGGTGTGAGCAGACTTTGCACGTGCTTTGTGGCTGGTACAACCACCACCTAGAGCCTGCCATGGCTTAAGCATCTGTTTTACATTGTTCTGTGTGAGCAATAGAGGCAGAGTCCAACCTGACAGAAAGCTGCATGTGGAGCAAGGGGGTAACCTGGCTCCTGCCACAGAACTGGGGGAGGCAGGGCATGCAGCAGTCCCACTCAGACAAGCCTAAGAGATGGAGAGCTTTCATCTGCTCAGTTACCACTTGTGGTGGCTTTTCTGTAGTCAGCCAGGAGTCACTTAGGCTCTGCCTGTGGACGAGCTGCTGAGGAAAGCCTGAGTTGCCAGGGCTTCTAAGCAGCCAGAATCTTGAGCTAGGCAGGGGTGAGCAGAACAGGTAGGGCGCAGGATGTGCCAGTAACTACAGCAGACAGAACTCACCTCGGTTTTGGTCTTTTTGGGAGCATTGCTGTCCTCCCCCTCGCTCTCTGAGATCTCTTCTGTTCGGCCCTGCTTGCTGACCTTGGGGGTGCAGGATTCCTCCACCCGGCCTTTCTGCAAGGGAGAGAAGGAGAACAGGGAGCTGGGAGGGCTACAGGAAAACTTCCCACCCTACCAGGCCTTCCCAGCCTGCAGCAGGCAAGAAACAGCCACCACGACACCTGTGTTGCAGAGCTTAGCAGACAGTGGGATGAGAGTGGGACATAGTAGTGGCAACACTGAGCCAGCATATGGCAAAAATCACTATTAAAAAGGGCTGGTGAGACTGAAAACTGGTTCACAGGAGATATTGAGAAGTGCAAGGTGCTGAGGATAAAAGAAGGGATCCTGCCCATTCCAGATTGCTAACCCAGCATGGGTTGCAAGGTAGATCCCATTTGGTCTGCATGGCTGGATCCCCAGATGGATTCTGCTTAGTCTGGGCAGTCTGCTGCACCACACAGTCATGTACTAGTTTATACTACCTTTGTCGCTTGTCGGGATTTCTCAGCTTTGCCATCGCTGCTGGAGGTGCTGACACCGCCGGGGGAAGCTCGACCCCGTGACCTGAGCTCCTCTCGGGGCCCTGGAGTCTCTTTCTTCCTTCCACTCCGCATTGACATCTAGAGAGGGATCATCAGGTCAGTCCTGCTTTGCACCTCTCTCCACTCCTGCCCTGTCCCCTAGCCTCCCAAAGCCCCAAATCCTTCACCCTGGCGCTCCACTATGCCAAACTCATGTTCATTAGCTTTGCTGTGAGCCTCAGTCCCAACCCGCTGCTCTTGCTGGGCTCTGGGTTCCCAGCTCCCTCTCCCATCTCATGTACCGAGTCCTTGTTCTGTCGTGTCTTCATTCTTTTGGGTGTGGGACCCCCATTCTCCTTGGCCCGGTTTGATGAAAACATAAATTTTTATTGCTCCGCAGCCCCCTTCCGCTGTTCCTGGGGAGAATGAGACGGAAAGAGTCGGTCTTCTGGAACAGACGGCTTACACCAGCAATGCAACAAGATCCTGGCGGGAACTGAAAGGCAGACAAGGAGATGAGAGGGGAGAAAGAGTGAGTAGACTGTGGGACATCCTTTTGTGGTTTGCTACAGAAGTATGACAATTATTACTGTTTCTTTAGTTATTATTCAGAGATGCAAGGATCTTTACCAAGAATGCAATAAACTTTCCCATCAGTAAGGGAAAAGACTTGGCCACTGTCATCTCTGATTTCCAGTTTCTAATATTGATACACACATGATGTGAGGCAGTCATGATGCAACAAATAATTTTTTGGAGGAAGCAGGGACAAATGGTTATCAGTATGTCGATTTTCCTCTGAAATCGTTTTAGCATTTCCATTTCCTTGTTTATTTGATCTTCGGAGAGAGAATAAAAAAATTATAGGAAAGTGCTTTAAAATGTTCCTAATGACTGTTTTTCTGATTTCGTAAGTTCTCCTTTGCAGTTGTTGTCAGTGCAGCAAGTTACACTACCCTTAAATGGCCACGTGCTGTCATCAGCTAACTCTGTGTAACGAGCCCCCAGCAGTCTTTGCTGCAAGTATTATACAGCCCTGACTTCCCCAGAGCATATGCATGTGCACACATATATCAGTACGTTATGCAGAAAATGTGGTAAACCCTACTCATGCTGTTCAGTGTCCAAAGTACACAAATAGGTGCAAGAATATGTATCTAGCTTTGATTTTGCATGACACAAACAGAATCAACTCTGTTTAGCTTGGAGTGTCTCCTCAGGCCTCCTTCCTCCCCATACATTGGGCTGTTTCTCTGTGTACCAGAATCATGCCCAGAAATGCACAGCACATCCTTGCACTTTGCAACAGCAGGAAGATTTCCAAGCTCCCTCTGAATAAACTTACAGATTTGTGCTGTGTCCTGAAAGCACCTTTAGATATTTAACACCCCATGATGCCACACAGTTCCTAGTTGAGTATGAAAGCACCATGATTGTGTTAGCCTGGGAACAGGGCTGGGATGATTCAGTAATGCTGTTCCCGAAGCTAGTTTGCTTGGCTCCAGTTCAGGACCCTTTGCATTTCCCTGCACTGCACAGGTGTAACCAAAGAGACTGTCCCTCCACAGCCTGTTGTACGAGCTCCTGTACCCAGCATCTGGGATGGACAATCTGCAAGACAACGAAATATGTCATGTGGATGAGGCATCACGAGAACATATCCACATCTGCTGGGTTATATGCTCTGCTCTGGAAGCATTGGGAAGTTTTGGGAATAAGTGTAAGAAGACCTGAGCATCGGGACTCCTAGAGGCCATGCCAGATCTGAAAAGATCAGCTTCTAGCCAGCCACTGCTGGAGTCTGGATGCACTCTCATTCCTCTCAAAAGGGAGCTGAACCCAGGGATCAAAGCAAAGGCATGGGATGGGATAGCCCCTGGCCCTGCTGTGCAGCCCTGCTGCTGAGCTGCATGGCCCCAGGGTCGCTGCTTTCCACTGCCTCCATCTCCCTATCCATAAAAAGGAAGTAATTACTCTGACCTGCCTCTTGAGGGGTTCCTCTATTCCCTGGCCAGTGCTGAAAGACACTCATAGTTGGGAAGAATGGGATTGTTTGTTTTAATTTCATTAATATTTTATTTGACCCTCACCATGAAAGCCACAGGGGACCCATCCAGCACTAAATCCCCACACAACAATTCATTAACTTAGACCTCTTCTTTAATAGAAAAATAGTTTACATCGGTTGAGAACTGACCTAGTAGAGCCAGAGCACTCTCCTGATCCTATGAAGTGACATCTTTTACAGCCTTGCTTTTCTGGCATAATTTGGCCTTTGGCAGCTATTTAAGCCAGTTACACTGATGCCATATTCTATTCTAGGTAAGCATCTGAAATTAACATTTCTGACATGAAACAAACACTGTAAGTAAGGTGATCCTAACTGAACACAACCTCAATGCACACCGTGTTGGCAGCCTTCAGGTATCAGCTCAGCTCCAACTGAATGCACAGCACCAGCAACTGTGTATTACCGACACGTTACTGCTCTTTATTTTACATTCAGCAGCAATGCTACCTGCAGCTCCCTCACCGGACACTGTAATGGGGTGCGGAAGTCTTACTTCAGCTTTCCAGCAGCTCCACAATGACAGCCTTCTGTCCAGAGAGGTAAGTCAGAGAAATAATATGCAGGCAACCACTTACTGAAACTTCCCTCTTTAAAGGAAATACCAACTCAGTATTTTTCTCAACTGCTGCATACACAGTACTAAACAAAGCCAGAAGCAAGCAGGTATATTCCAGTAGACAATAATTAACCACTGGGGCAGAAGTTTCTGCCACTTAGAGGGTTAAGACTTTTCTAAAGCAGAATTGACCTACGCGTTATTTGGCTCGGCATAGCAACAGCTATGACAGAGGTCAGACCAGAGGATCACAGCACTACTTCTAATCTGAACATCTGTGAAATAAAAGCTTGCAGTATGAGCCCTGGCAATTAACAAAGTGGCAAAACCTGGGTTACACCTAATCCTTCCCATCACAGAAGATCCTCTAAATGTCTCAAGAGTTCTTACTGCTCTGTGGTTTTGGAAAGGAAATGAGACATTTGGCAGCGCTGCTGCCAAAGGGATAACCTTTTCCTGGCCTTGTGAAGCCCTTTACAGGTTTGATTGAGTTATGAGGCACTGAAAATTATTTTCTGTTTGTGTTTCATATAATCCAGCTCAGTCTGGCAGTCTTCCAAGACCCCTCCATATTCTCCTGCACGCCCTGGTACAGCCTCCTGCACACTCAGGCATCCCCATGTGGCATCCAAAATGGATCCCACTCCTCCTTCCCACCAGCTCCAGATGGTTCTCTGCCCCAGGTGGACTGTCCTGCCTGTCTTCCCTGTCCAGGCAGCCTGTCCAGGAGATCAGGGGCTGCTCTGCTATTGAAGGACCAGATACACTCTACCCTTTGCAGGCTGCGGTGTGGAACAGCTCTTCACAGGTAACAAAGCTGGAATCAAGTCCAGCTCTAATGGGATGGACTCGAGTTTTACCTGCTTAAATGTACACCCTTATTCTCTCCTAGAAAGTCAGATGAATGTTTGTCCTTGGTTCAGTATATCATTTATATGTTAGATTGAGGGTCTAAAAAAATAAATGTTCATAGATGGTAGCAGAAGCAGAGGAAAGGGAAACAGGACCAGTTTGTCTAGGATGGTGTTTGGGGGCTTGGCTAGGGTCGTAAATGACAAACAGGCAATACCAACATGCCCCCAAAAGCCTGCACGTCTGCACACAGAGGTACAGCCCGCACATGCTCCCAGCAGCAGGGAGGCAATTTCAAGTGAGACAGGGAAGCCTGGGAGATGCCCCCAGGATCCACCCAGGGCTGAAGGGCTTTGTGACTTCGGCCAGTGCTCAAGAGCAGGGCCAGCTCTAGCACAGGCAGCCTGAGTGCAGGGCTCCAGTCTGCTTGAGAAGGTTAAATGCCAGCTGAGGTCCAGCTAGTCCTGTCTGGGGCTAGCAGCAGGAGAAGGGTGGGCTGAAGGCTCCCAATATCCACACTGCTTAAGAAGAAGAGCTTCCACCACTGTTACTTTAGCAGCTTTTCTTTAGCTAGCAGACGTTTAAGGCCTGATCCAGTTCTCACTGAGATTAAATGCTGGTAATCAGTTGTCAATAGTTACCACAGTCTCTTTCTTTTGCATTATTCCTCTCTTGGGGAAAAAAAAAACATCTACTTGGTCTTATTATCTACAACTGCTGATCCTCTCTGATTGGAGTTTCCCAGTACTCCCGGGCATGCTCAGAGCTGGTCCCAGAAGGAGGGGAGGCACAGTGGGGACTGAGAATGTGACTGTGATACATGACAGAGGAGCCCACCCTGAGCTAGACAGAGATGATTTGGGGCAGAAGGGAATGGCACTAATGTAGCCTCCTCCTCTCTCCATCAAGGCTCTGCCTAGGTATTGCTGAGTAGACCACATACCCAGCTGGAGGCACTGAGTGCAGAGATGTCAAGGTGCATGTCCAGATCATGGCCAGAAGGGGCAATTTGGCAGCATCTCTACTTTTAAAGAAAATGGGCTGGGGCCTGTTCTCTGTCTCTAGGCATTATACAGCTTGGACCCAGATAGCAAAATTCTTCTACCCTCCAAAACGGGATGGCCACATCTAACCTGGCTGCCTGGAATCAGCATGGTCCTACGCTACCTCCTAAACCATGCTCAGGCATCATCTGGGAGAGTGCTCACTGGCACAGGCCGAGGACGGTACAAAGGAACACCATGCCAATGGGCAGCCAATTGTGTACCAGTGCTGGGGCCCGGTTCAGTTTGCTGCTACAGACATAGTCAGAGTTATCTTCTGCTAGATGACAGTCCACGGAAAATGAGTTTTAAGTCAGTGAAGTTCCTCCTTTAGTCTAAGTATAGATGTTCTGAAGTTCAAACCTCTTGTGTGTTTGTTTGTTTGTTTTTCAGCTGGGAACCATTGAAAATACACAGCGACTATTCCTTAAGTCATTTTCTTTTCTTTAATGTAGGAACTACATCCAAAATCCTATGTGAAATCAAAGGCATTTGGTTTGCAAAGGCAAGGTCTCAGAATTAAACTGATTCTCCTTCTCTGCAATTCATAAGCTCCAAGTTTACATCCCTGTTTTTCTCTCCCTCCTTCTACAAAGGGGTGGGTCAGCACTGGAGGGAGGAACCAGGGTGGAGAAATGAACGCAGATGCTTTGTAACACATTGCAGATGCTGAAAAGTGTCCTGAAAGCAAGACGGGATGATAACCAATGGATCCCTCATGGCAGGTAAAGACCACTTAGAAGTGAGTGCCCGTTGGAGCAGGATAGCCAGGGGACATGCACTCAAGGGTAGGAATTCAGTAGTTAACACATCTTATACTGCCCAGTGGATAGTGGTCCCAGGCAATACATTTTTAATTCCTGTCCCCATTTTCCTTATCTTTAAAATGAGGTGAAAATTCCCAGAGATTCAATCGGGGTTAACAACTGTGTAGTATCTTGAAAATATAAAGTTTTATCTAAATACTGCAGTCAGATATCCTGAGGTATGACATTTCCTAATGGCTAATTACCTGACCATGCTCAAGTCCTGGTGTTTTAGTGTAGGGCATGCAGGAGGGAGGGAAGAGGAAAGGTGCTGTGTTCAGTGTTAGATAACAATAAATGACTAGGTCAGGGTACGAGTTGCATGTCACAGTCTTGTTGTCAGTCCTTTGATATATACACTAAGCATGACACTACTGTAAAAGTGAAAATGATTGTTTGAGCAAACGGATTAGGTTGCCAAAATGGTTGAACACCAAGATGGCAGTGGGCAAATGCTTGTGGCTAATATTATCTTGGTTGTGAATATTCCCATGACTTGCAATTCTTTTTTATGTAGTAACTTTTGTTATGAAGAAATGTGTTTATGTGACACTGAATGAAAGGTAGTTATTGACACAGGCATTTTTTTGTCTCCTACAGAGTATTACAACACCTGGTGTATGCAGGGACTGTGAACTCAGGCTGGACAGCAGATTAGTGAAGGACTAAGATGGCAGACTTGGTCAAATAATCATACTCCAGTAAAAAATCTTGCCTACCCAGTGGGTGAAGTTTAACCTCATCCCTCTCCTCAACGTCACCGTGAAGCTGTGGGATCCCTCTTAAGCCCAGGCTGAAGGCAGTGAGCTAGCTACAGCTTTCCCCACCTGAACTGCCAGGAGTTCTACACCAGATCAGCTATGCTTTTCCTTGACCCTCTCCAGCCTCCCCACCCACCGCCAGCCCCCATCTCCTGCTGCACACCTCCACAGCTGCCTGGACCAACCTGCACATCCAGGACACTGTGATGCTCATCAGGGCAGGCTGAGCTATGGTCTGCACACTCTAGACTGCAGCCAACACACCAAGCGTGGTCTGCTCCTGCGGGCCACTCCTGCACACCTGCACATGTGCACCCCAGGATCAATGCCCTGGGAGGGCCATGCCCAGAGCACCTCAGCGCCACACACGGGACAGCAGCATCCCACCACCTCTGGAAGAAGGCTTGGCAGCACTATGTTACACAGCAAAATTTAGTCTGAAATGCCATGCAACAACCACCTGCAATGGACATGGAGACTGCTATTACTGCTCAGAAATCAGAATATATGAGTTCAGTATAAAAACAGTGATGGTTGTCAATTTTTTCATCCTCTGTAAATAAATCAATTTTACATTAGCATTGTAAAGGAATTTCATTGTATTCTTCTAGCTAAAGTAAATTCACCAAAATATCACAGAAAATGGGTCACTGTGAAATGTTTTAAAATAAACTTAGCCAATATATATAAATGTACATTTTCAGAAACTTCATTCTGTTCCAAAGGTCAAATTACACATATTTTAATATACAAGGTGAACAAACACTCTAGGGTTTACATCTACCTACGTATGTCTAAATTAATGCCTCCCATACAAAGTTGGGGCTCAACCTCAGCCAACAGGTTTAGCCCTTATATGTTTCATAACAACAATATTTGTTGACAAATTCACTTGTCATGCCACTTAAGCACTCCTTCTCCCCTGTGAAATTGTAAATAAAAATTAAAATGCTCCCATTTCAAGAAATGGTGCCAGATAAGAGTACCAAAAGATAAACTTTCATAGCGCAAACAGTCTAAGGCGATATAGCCAGTTTACTTTTTATTAAGTCTATATTAATGTTTTGTTTTCTTAATCCTGCACAACCATGAGGAGTAAAGATGTTACTTTGAGTATGAAAGGTGTAATTCTGTAACCCCCATTCAATGAAAAACGTATCTGAGAATAAAAAATATTTTCTGATGAGCAGAGTGAAATAGATAAAAACAATTAGAGATACAGCAAGGTAATAAATAATAAAAACACTCATGCATTTAACAATAGCTTAATTTACAGCATAGAAGAAGATATTAATTTTTGCCAAAGTAACCGAAAATAAAATTTGATTCACTAAATGAAGGTTAGATGTACTAAAGAAGGTTACATTAATCGTAAAATGATTCCTGAGGGCACACTAAAATGACTATAAGTATGTAACAGATTTACTTAAAAATCTCAGAAGAATTATACAGCCTTCCCAGAGAAGGGACTCTGGATTTCTTGGAGATATGGGTTGGCAGAGGCCGGTGGAGGATCACAAAATGCAACACTGAGAGTGGGATGGAGGCCTATGTATGCATGACTCAGAGAAAGGACACATCACACTCTCCATGTTCATTATTTTAGGAAGTGTAGCACCTTCTGCATTTGCAATGCCTGAGCAAACCTTACCTCTGGAGCTGTTTAAGGGTCTATTGTAATTCATAACCTCCCCCTTTTTATATATAAATTTCCCTTTACTACAGAATGCAAAGTAAATATTACTCAAAGACATCAGAGGCCAGCTGCCCAGGGACTCAAAGAAAGATTTCGGCTGGAAAGGACCTTTGGAGGTCTCTACTCCAAACTCCTGCTCACAGCTGGGCTGGCTCCAAATCTAGATGGGGTTTCCCGGGGCCTTCTCTAGGCAAGTCCCAAATATCTCAAAGAGCGAAGCTTCCCCAGCTGACCTGGGACACCTGTTCCAGTGCTGAAACATCGTTGGAGGCAGAGCAGGGGAGATTCCTTATGTTCAGTTGTAAATTCCTTGTTACAGCTTGTAACCATGGCTCCAGGTACCATAGTTCCAAATCGCTGGCACATGGAAGTTATCCACCTGTTGACCTATCATGGTTCCAGACTTCTGCAGCAAGTCTTTACTGAGGGAGATTGCTAATAACTTTGCAGCTGCAGGACATACAGCCATATGATCCATCCAACCCTTCTGTAACAGGCCAATGAATGTCAAGCATGGTCACTCCTTTCCGCAAAGACACATATTGTTCTGAAGCTGGCAGAGGCCCAGGCCAGGTTAAGACTCACGGCTCAGACCCTCAGTCCCAGGCAAACTAGCCAGAGTGTGGAGAAGAACCAGAGAAAAGCTCAGGAGCTAAAAGGATCAAACTCTGTAAATGGATTTGAATGAATGAAGTGCTGAAAGTATCAGGCTAGATGGAAGAAAGGATGGGAACTGATTGAGGAGAACTGCAGAAGGACTTTCCAACAGGAGTGACTGGGCAATTAAATGGCATGTGAACTTCCATCTAGACAAATATAAAGCAATGCACATAGAGAAAAAAACAACTCCATCTCCACATATAAAATGATGGACTCTGAACTGACTGGTGCCACTCAAGTGATATCCTTGGGATATGAGAGGCAGATCCATGAAAATGCCACCTTGGCATTCAGCAGCAAGTAAAAAAAAACAGTGAACTACATGGTAGAAATTCTTAAGAAATGAACTGAAAACAAAATAGAGAATGCCATTATGCACTTGCATAAACCCACAGTTTGCCTACATCTTGAAATGTGCATGCAGTTCTGCTCCTTCCGCAGAAACTAGAAAAGGCAATGAAGAGGCATGACTGAGTGGGTTAAACATCTTTGTCCAGAAGAAAGGTTACTAACTGATGATGTGATCAAGGTCTGTAAAGCCATATATGAAAAGCAGAGGTTGGGTATGAACTAATTTTTCACTGTCTTTTCCAGTACAAGGACTGACGACTATCAAATAATGCTACAAAGACCAAATTCAAAACAAACAGAAAGAGACGGTTCTTCTTGAAATGGGTGGCTGACTGCATAGTTTCTCATCAAAGGACACCATGAGTGCTAGAAGTTTGCATGGACTCAAGGGGAGACTGAAGAGTTTCAAACAAGAGAGAGGAACTGAAGCTTACTGAATAAACTACATCCAGCTGTGGCAGTCCCTGCACTGAAAATGGTTGAAAGGTGTAGGGGTATCAGAGGAAAACAGCATATAAGCATGCCTTAACTTACACTTTTTCCTAGGTATTCGACAGTGACCACTGCTGGAGCAGTGGACTCTGCATGACATGGTCATTGGTATGTTTTTAACAAGCTCAGTAGTAGGAAGAGCTAAGTGAGGAGAAGCAACAAGCGCATCTGACGTAAGAATTTCTGCTCATCGGTAAGGAACACTGAAGAGGAGAGGGATTTATTAATCACAGGAGGGTTATCGGGATGACTGTTATTTTGAAGGCATCAGACAAGTATTATCAAGCAATAGTAAAAAAGTATTAATGCCAAGGGGCATCGGACTTGACAGACATCCCCTGGTAGCCCACGTAATGTTTTGGTTACCCAGCACCAGGAAAGATGAAAGTAGATTAAAGAAGATACAGAAAGCAGTTTCCAGAATACTGAGGGACACAAAGAGTCTCTCTGTTATGTACAAGACCTATAAAGACATTACTTTTTTAACATCACAATATAAAAGCTGAGGTGATGCAACTATTGTCTGCAAAACACCAAAAATTAAACAAGAAGGAGTTAGAAGGGGTACTTAAGCTAAGGGAGAAGGTTGGTATAAGAACAAATGGGTATAAAAAGACCACCGACAATTTTAAGATGGAAATGAGAAGACTCTTAGCCATTTGGTGAAGCTCTGAAACAGCTTTCCCTAGAACATAACAAGGTTAAAATAAAATCTTTGTTATTAACATAGAATTCACTAAGTTTGCAAGAGAAAGTACCTGGCATGGTGCCCAGATGGACTTTGCAGTCAGTGACCCAAATATGCCCTTTTGATTCTCTGTTTCTAGGAATTCAAGACCAACAGTGAAGCCAATGTGACAGCCATTCGTGCGAAGGCCAAGAGTCTGAACGGGAAGAAGATGGAGAGACAATCCAGAAGGAAAGGAGTGAGCTAGTGCCAAGAAGATGGGCACAGGACCAGTTGTACACCAGGCTTGAGACACTGATAAGCTTTCAGTAACTCCCTTGTTTGGGATCCCACAACTTGTCCTTTGTCTACAGAACTGGCCAAGTGGGATGATCCTGCCCTCACTGTAGGGCTGAGAGATGGGAAACCCAACAGTGTGTCACAGGAAGGTTTACACGGGAAGAGATCTCCGGAGGTCTCCACCCAAAACCCCTGTTCATAGCAATCTGCAAGGCTACATGAGGTTGTCATGAGCATCTCCAGCCCCTCTGGAAACCTGTGCCAGTGCTGAACCTCCCTTGGGAGGGAAGTAGAGGTTTTTATCTTACATACTTCACCAAGTTCATGGTGAACAATGGTTTCAGTTCTTATGATTTTAAAAAATCAGAAAACATGATGACTATGACTGAGTCAAGGTCTTCCTGGTCAAAACACCTAAAATTCTCCCTGATCCCAAAAGAATTTAAAGCAACCAATTCATGCCAAAGTGCTGCCATCTACAGATACACAATCTGCCTTATAGAACCACAGAGGCAGGCATCTACCTCTCAAGTGGTCAACTGAGCCCATAGACATTACTTTTACCAGATTGATCCTAGACTGGACTACCAGGGGAAAAGGCGTGATGGCAAGTGAAACCACTGCCCAAGATATTTTTAATGCCTTGGGTAATCTCTGTAAAGCAGCGCTTGACAACCTGTGGGCTGAAGCCTAGTGCACAGCTATGACATAAGCACGACCTGTCCTGTTAAAAAGACCTCATGCATAGATCCACTGTCAAAAAGCAAATACCCCAAAGCTCGCTGCTGAGAGACAACAGTGGCCCATCACAGAACTCTCTAGCTGGTGAAAGCACTGGCTGAACAAAGTTTGCAGAAACATGGGTAAAGTTTACAGGTGGTGCTGAGGCAGGTTATATGGTAAATGATGGAATGGAAACTCTGGCACAGACCAGTTGGCAATGAGGTCACATAGAAAGACAAGCATTTTAATTATGGAAGATTTTTACATGAAGAACAGAAGAACATAGAATGCTTTCAAGGATGAAGATTCAAGGATAAACAGAAGCTCTGAAAAGGCCTTGCAATTAACAGCTGATAGTAAAATGAACATGAGTTCTCAGCACGAGACTTCTAAGGGGGCCATTTCTGAATGAATGAAATCCACTGGTGCATAAAGACAGGAATAGTCTTCAAGAACAGGAATAGAGAGATGATTTTGTCCTGACTATACACAGGACTGGTGGGACCATTATGGGAGTAGTGTGTGCAGCTTTAATCTGCATACTTCAGAAAGGATGCTGACACATTGAAAACTTTCAAAAAAGAACAATAAGGAAGATGTGAGGTCTGATAACTCCCCTTCCCATTTACAATAAGAGCCTTAAGAAGCTCAGTATATTTAGCTTATCAGAGAAAAGGTTAAAAGGTGATGACCATGGCCTATGAGTATTACAAAGGGAGAAGACTTCCGATAGCAGAGGGCTCTTTAATTTACAAGCCAAAGACCCCAGATCCAATGGATAGGAGCTGAAGCTAGACAAATTCCACATAGAAATAGTGTAAAATATGAAAAGTGGGACAGATTAATCACTTGAAAAACTTGCATGGGGATCTAGCGTACCACTGTAAATCTTTAATGAATATTTTTTTTTCTTTTCTTTTAAAAAAATGCTCTAACATTTTCTGCGAAGACGTCCAGGTGACATTCCCTGCCCTGTGCTGCGCAGGGGAGAGGACCAGCCAGATAACCACAATGAGTGCTTTAATGCTAAAGTCATTAGAAGTCATAGAGAGGTTGAGCAGGGGCTAGTCCTAGGTGAAACTGTACTTTGAAAGCAACAGTCTACCAACCTATCAGAAAACACTGATGGATAATCATGACTGGATAAACCACTATTCATAGAGGGTAGACTGTCTTAATGAGGCTGGCAAACTTTGAATAATTCTGAGGAAAATCACTTCATCTGTTGTACTGCCTGAAAGAAAAACAGTAGTATATCCAGTATACTATCCTACAGATACACTTTATATCCAATATACTACACTATATATATTCTAGTTAAAATTTAATATATTAATGATGCATATCGTATATGATACATACTATTATATATATGCTGTGATACATATACACACAAATACATACATACATATATATATGTATGTGCGTGTACCAGTATATCCGATCCACTGCCCAAAGAGAAGGTTGTTCAAATACAACCTTTGCTTAAAAGATCTACAACACAGACAGACCTTGTGGAAGAAACAGTAACACCAAGTGGCTTGTAAGGCAGGGAAGTACATGACTAAAATTTTCCAGCTAAACTGATCTACGATGAACAATATCACCAGGGCAAGAGACATGAAGGAAGATTGAAAGCAACCAGTCAACCTTCCTCAGAAAAGCCCAGCCAGAACATCATTGCCTAAAATTGCTCAGAGAAGATATTGCAGTTACCCTTTGGTTTGCAGGTGAAAATACTGTCACAACAATCAATCAAACATTGATATTTTTACAGGAGACAATAACAAGTCAGTGTTTGCTGCCACAACAAACACCGAAAACAGATTGTAAGAAATTTCTGCAGGAGCACCATCAGAATTGGAAGGAGGGCAATGCTTCTGAAGGGATCGTTTCCTCACAATATTGACTTGTGTTAAACTTTTAACATATGCCAAATCCTCTTCCCCAAGTGCTCTAAGCCCATATTACCCATCCAGACTAAGGCAGAGGTGAAGCTTAAACCACTTGAGCTGGAAACATCCCCTTCCGTCTCATCATTCTCCATGCACTTCACATGGAGGACACAGACTGTAGGCCCGCAATTGCCAAACAAGTTACTGGAAGGACAGAAAGATCCTCCAGTGTTCAGCTCAGTGTGACACAAAAAGAAATGGACACGTACCCAAGCAACCTAGCAACAGACACATATCTGGGGACCACTGCAGCTTCAATAAATTGGGTAAGGCATTGAAACAGAGCACCTCACATACATGTTAAAACATCCACTGCGACCAGACTCAGGCCGTGATCACATGAACTAATTCTGCAGAGAATACATGCCCTAGGTGTAGCTCACTTAGTTAAGAGCATGACTTTTTCAGAGATGCTTACACTTTTAAACATACTAGGAACTTGTTTTGCCTTCTTTGGACTACTGGCCCTTAAGAAATTTCTAAAGCATTACCATTCTGTACTTCACTAGCAACAGTCCTCAGGAAGTAAAGATGGAAGAGATGAACTGATAAATGCAGGAAATATACCTGATACTTCCATAGCAACTCCTAATGGAGAAAGAAGGTCAAACAAATCCACCAGAGGCAAGAAAATAGTTTTTTTGTCCAAAAGAGAACACTGCTGGGAGAGAGAAAAAACAGAACTGGAGAAGATACAGCCTGACAGAGGAGAGAAACAGATTCTCATAAGAAAAGGCAGATACCCAAAGAGAAAAAATAAAAGATTGGGTAAACATGCAGACAGATATTTAAGGAGGGGCAGAGTTGAATAAATGCTCAGACCAATTCCAGAGTCTGCATTTGCAAAGGTATTACATCCCAGATCCAGCAAATAAATAATCCTTCCCCATACAGCTTCGAATTCCACGGTGGCTGCTCCCCTCGACTACACCTCCATCCCCCAGAAAAACGCTGATGAATATCAGGAAGATCAAGGAGGAATCAGGAAAGCATATATGGAGTGACAGAGGCTGAACTTTCGGAAGAGCAAAACCTGCCTCATCCATTCCAGCCTCAAATAAAGGCTCCCCATCTTGAAGAAAAATACCGATCAGGTTGCTCTTAGAATAATGATTCTGCTATGCTACAGAGTCATAGTTCCTTGCATGCCCAGTATTATTTTGGAATACAAATATGTCCACAAGAAACTTGACTGTGATTCCTTCTGCAGACAAACCTGAGGGTGAGAATGCAAGAGCCATTCACAGGTATCCAAGGGGTACAAAATCTGGGGGAGGAGGTAAATTCATATGAAAAGACTTAAAGACAGGCCATTGCAGCAAGTTATACCTGTTGATCTTCTTCACTGGAATTCACTGCACATTTAATTTTCAAATGTTTGGAAGGGTTTTACTGTTTCCGGCAAGAACCACAGCACTGTAAATTCACTCCTTCATGGCCATATTTGAAAAGCTCCACCATGAATCACAATTAGAAAAGTCTGTTTTGAAAGACCAGACTATTCCCAAGAAATTGGGAAAATGCACAAACAATTGGTTATGCAGTCACCAATAACAAACATAAAAACAACCTGGCCAAGAGCAGGGAACGAAGGATCGAAATTCATTCCAACAAACAATTTGAACATTCATATTTACAAGTGTCCCATCCACGGGAAATGACCTTGGACCTTCAGCCCCTCCACTCTCTCAAGGATGAATGTACAGCATAGCAGTTATGCACAACACCCTTGGACTTAGAAGAAAGGAGGGTCTAGCTTTCAACTCAAACAACTGTGGGATTTGTGTTTATGAAACTGAGGTAACCAGGCAGGAATTTGGCTGATGCACCAATTGACACATTGACTCTTGTGGGAAGTCAGGACTGAACTCAGAACCTTTAGGCATATGCACAACCGCAGGATGCATAACCATGCTCCACTATTCAGGTGGACGCAAAATGAATGACTTATCTAACTCCTCCTCTGTTCTCCTGCTACACACCTTAAGGTAATGGCCCAATACTTTCTCTTCACTTTTTCAGTGCTAGAAAGCATAGAGGTTCCCATGCAATCCACCCAGGATGATAGTCCAGGAGAGATAATGAAAACAGATTTGAATGGCTAGCTCACTAGGGAGATGCTGTTCACAAAGAACCACAGCCCTGCAATACAGACAGTACAGACAAAAGACACAAATGCCAGTAGCCATACTGGCAACTAAGTAACTCACTGCAGAAGTCAGGGCAGCCACAGCACTAAGGCAAACGCAAATAAAGACACCGCCCCTTTCAAAAGCAACTTCAGAAACATACCGCAGCCATCAAGAGGTAATTGACAGATCTCAACTGCAAGCAAAGGCAATGCACAAAGTGATGCCACTGTGACCAAATGGCTGCCACCTAACAGCACAGCGGCCACTCGGCAAAATACAACTGGGCAACAGCCACCAAAGAAAGCATCACAAACCAGCAACCTGCAGAAGCCAGCAGAGCAGAACAGCTACCGGCTCAATGGCACAACCAGAAGGACACCATGGGAAATACAGATGCCACTTCTCCCAAAACCCTAAATAGCAAATGCACAACCAGCTCAACACACGGGAGAGATCTCAGCCAGTTCAAAGGGAGCACAAATGCCACCATGATGCCACTCACTCATCCGCAAGGTGAGCCTTGCCTGCTCCCTGGTCACCAAGCAGCAAACCGGTGTTTCTCCCTGAGTTTCAGAGGAGAGGGCAGCAGGTCCCCAGGTTGAGGACGGCGCTGCCAGGAGGGGAATCCTATCTGTGCACACCTAAGAAGCGGAGAGGGAGTACACGTACTTCACAGTGCTCTGATTCCCTTGGTCAGATCCTGATGCAAGTACTATTTCCACGCATTATTTCTGCCTGTTCCCAAGCTGCACCTGGGAAAGAAGGGACAATAAAAGGCTCTTCAGGAGGAGGGAATTTCGCCGAGATTTTTCAGGGCTGGCAGGAGCCAGCGCTCGCCCAAGAGGCAGCGAGTCGCTGATTCTCTTCCAGCATTGTTTTATTTTAATTCCTGCACGGCGCTGGGCTGCAAATTCAAAACTCCTGCATCTCCGCCGCTGCCCGCGCACCTCGCCCCCGGGGGCACTCACGCCCCTGGCCCCCGCCGAACTTTCTGCTGCAGGGAAGGGGGGTTCGGCGGGCAGTGACGTCACGCCGGGCGCGCGGCGGGGGGTGTCCCCGCCCCGGGACCCCCGCGGCGAGCGCAGAGCCCCCGCCTGCC
>VXAL01003120.1:538975-571025 GCA_013399475.1 Chauna torquata | reverse complement strand
CGCGCGCGTGGAGGCCGCCGCAGCCCGGCCCGGCCCGGCCCGGCCCTGCCCTGCCCCGCCGCGCACGCCCCGATCGCAATAAACCCGCGCTGTGCTACACAATGGGACAGGGCGGGGGGTGCCTTGTTTTTCTGTTTTTTGTCCTTCTTGTCTTTTTCTTCCCCCAATAAAGCGAGGTAGCCGTCACTGCAGAGTCAAGGCTGCGGGAGCAGGCCCGCGTGGACCTCGTGTGAGCTCCGTGTGGTGCTGGTGTGGAGCATCTGGCAGATGCTGAGGTTCCCACTAGCTGCTGCGGGAAATGTTTCTTTAAGACACGAAGGAAACGTGGCCACTGTGTTGCTACCAAGGGCTTAAATTCATCCAGAATGTTAAAAATCTGAAAAATTCTCCCCCCATGCGTGGGCTCCCTCTCTGTTTCAGAAAAATGGGCTGGCTGCTGCTGCTCTCCACTGTTCACAAAGTTCAACCTCACTGAGAATGCATGTGGCCATTTTGAAAAAGCTGTAATTAAATGACTTCTGGAGCTGGTTTATTTTTTTACCTGGGTAGTCAACGGAGAGCCCAACCCAAGCACAGCCACTGCCGCTGAGTCTGGGGGCAGGCTAAGCGAGAGCCGATGAGTGTGTGCCGGGGAGAAGCTAGGAGTGCCCCAATGCTGCCCTTATTGACTGCTTTAGATTTTGGAAGTAAGGCTGGTTGCATAAACAAAAAACAAGATGCATTACACAGACACAGGCATGTGCATCTGCACACTGAAATGAGAGAGACTTTGTGTGCATATGGGCAAGTCCTTTTATTGCATTCTGGTAGCCTTCAAATATACAGTCACAAAATATTTCTTCGGCAGGACCTCCTGTCTCTGCCAGTGAATAGGCTGGATGGTGCTCTCTCAATGGGCATTTATTCAGTACTTCTTATTGTCCATTATATGGCTCCAAGCGTTATTTACTGTACAGCATCCAAACTCGGCACTGGATACAGATGAAATAATCTCCCCATGGGTTTTTCTGTAGTGCTAATCACCATTGCACCCGAGCATTTAAAAAACGTTCATAACAATGTCCCTGCAACATCCTTGCAAGCTAATGGCTCCCTACGCTTTTATTCCACACCCTCTTCCCAGCGGTACTGTACCACTGCAGGGCATCCCTACTTATCCTAGACATAGCATTGCTCTTGGTGCCTCTTGCTCCAGAGCCAGCTCCACTGGCACACAGTGCTCCATTGCACAATATAAACATGCCTCATGTCTCCAGTTGTCGTTCGTCTTTTCATCCATGCTTCTCCTCATCCTACCTCTTTGTCTTGACCCTTCCCGAGAGCCTCCACCCTGCCAGTGGTGATCCTGGGATGCTTTTGTTCACCATTACTTTTTGTTTTCCCTGCATGGAACAGAAGATTAAAAAAGCTATGGCTAACATTTGCAAAAAATGATTTTGAGTCACCGGTCTGAAACATTTCAGAATATTGAGTATTTCACAGAGGTGTTACATCAAAGAGAATACACTTTCGATCCCAAACACAAGCGTAAGCATTAACTGCTCTAAGAAGTGTCTCGCCAAGGAGAGCTCTGGAAGATAAGAAAGAATGTTATTATTGCTGTTGAGGTAGTTGTGTCTGCAGTTGTCGCTGCTGTTTCAAACTGCCACCTTAGGAGCTTGACAGCCTTGCATCCCAAGCTCATAATAAGTGTGATCCTTAGAGGCCAACGTGATGATTCAAGAAAGGAGGAAGATCTCATCAAAATCCCTGCTTTGTGGATGCTAAACAAAAGTATCCAAATCACTGAAGTAACATTTAGTGACTTGGGGAAAGCCACTGTGAAAGCTACAATGGCTGGTATCACTTCAGCGTCTCCACATTCGATCTAAATAATCTCAGGTTCTTCTTCTTGTATCAGTAACATCAGGCTGCCTGGTGACCCTGAGTTTATTTAACCACAAAGTCAAGTCCCAAAAGGTTTTCATGTCATCATCTTCCACAACCAGGTCAGTGCCTGAGTTCAAAATTTTAACTTAAACAAATTTTGTTATCAAGACTTTAGTGTCCTTGTTCACTTAAGAGGACAGGCAGACACCTTACGAAAATTTTACTGGGTTTAGCACTATTTCCAGAAGCCACTGAAAGGTGGTCTCTCTCCTGTAACGCCTGCAATCTTAGTTTATGAAATGACATCAGAAGTGATTCAAAAGAGAAGCAGGACGGGGGGCAGGGTAACAATTTGCATTTTGTGTAATCCTGACTTGTGAAGTCTTATTTTTGGAGAAAAAGCTGCATCTCCATTAATAAGGCCAAGTTTTTTGGCCAAAGGAAAAAAAATGGCAAGTTAGAGGGTTGCCATGGGTGCTGTCAGGGTTCCCAAATGCAAAAAAACTATTTCCCCTTCTCAGCTCAGAAATCCTCACAGCCAAACTGATGTTCGGTAACACCACACTTTACTCTGATTCAGAGTGGTTAGTGCAAGGAGAAAACAGACAAATGAAATACAAGTGGTCATGCGTCGTTGTGCAGAGACCAAGGTGGGCTGGCTGGGGAACACAGCAAATAAGATGAATTCACCTTTAAAACTCACAGATTGAAGATGCTGGGCAAATCAAACACATTATTAGCTGTACCAGGATGGATGCATGACTCAAGGAGTCTGTGAGCCAGCTAGGAGGCTCGGCAAGTGGGTATCAAGGTTGCTTGGGTAGAGCTGGTCCTCCCTTGGAGCAAGCAAACGGGCCATGCAGCCTCCTGGGGCCTCTTCAGCCACATCCTTCCATGTTTTCTCATTTTACTGTGGGATAAGTGGTAACCTGAGGAATGAGAGGCACTGGCTGTGGTTATCCTTCTTACACAGGCAGGGGAGATGCTAATAAACTGGACAGAGTCTATGGAGCGCCAATGAGATGGTTAAGGCGCTGCAGCCCATGGCATAAAAGGGGAAGATGAAGGAGCTGATTCTCTCAATCTGTAGAAGATAAGTCAGGGGGGAATTAATTGCTCTCTTCAGATATTTTTGCGGGGGGAAGAGGTTATAGCAAAGTCAGAGCTATGATCTTCTGGCAGATGGACAGTGAAATGGTTACAAAATTTGCAAGAAGGAAAATTCTGACTAGATAAAGGATGAACCCCTGCTCACTGAGAGTGGTTCAGCACTGGCACAGGTACCCGGAGGGGCTGGGGAATCTCCCCTTGGGGATGTTCAGCAACTGGCTGGCCAATGCCCTGAGCAGCCTGATCTACCCCTGGGGTCAGCCCTGCTTTGAGGAGGAGTTTGGTGTGGAGACCTCCAGACATCCCTTCCCATCTCAATCCTTCTATGAAACTGTGGTTTTAAAAATATGCAGAGCCCTGTTTCCCTTTTCGACAGTACAGACACATAGCACGTAGTAGTCTCCCTGATGAGAAGAATGATCAAGCAAGCCCTCTAGCCCTGGTGCTAGGCCTAGGGAAAGATTTTCTGTGACACAGACCTCAGCCAGGGCCACACAAGGTGGTGTCTCCTGTCTTGTTCTCTAAAACTCATGCAAATAACACTTGTGAACTGGTGTTTGTTGGTAAGTGAAACACTGAAAAGGTGATAAACCTCATTGCCCAGTCTCACCAACCTCCCAGCAATGGCTGTCCCATGACAAAGATGGCTCGGTGACTCTGAATGGAACAATGACCTGCCTCAGCTTACCTTTTAATCAAGCTAATTGTGCCTGGGCTATAGCTCAGGGAGCTGTTAATTGTGGAGGTTCATTCATCTGGAGTTCTGGCATTCTCTAGAAGTAAGGAGGGGCAGGATGGTGAGGATGGCAACCTTACCTATCACCCCAGTTCAGTTGTCCACTGGATGTGCCAGCCTTTCAGAGCTGAGCAGCTGCTTTCCAAGGTGCAGCAGGATGTGCACTGTGCTAGCAGAGACCACTTAAGATGGACACCGTTCATCCAAAAATGGCACCTGTGTCATCTATGAAGGGTATTTTATCTCCCCCATACATGCCATCACACATCGGTATAGCTGCTTCCACAATGAGACATGCAATGCTCTGGTAAGCTGTTCTTTGCCCAGAGAAGTGAGCTTCATGATGTCTTCCTGATAACTTGCGCAACCTGCCTGCATTTAGTCTTCCAGCAGCAGAACCAACCACTCTTCTTCATTCCTATAGGGTGCACAGCACCTTTAAGGTGCTCAGCACATTATAGGAACTACCCAGCACCCAGTTTGTTGGAACTCTTGTCAGATTTCAGCAGAAAAATATCTCTGACAGCCTCCTATATTAAAGACGTTGGTTTCCCAAGGTTTAATACCACTCCATCATTCTGGAGAGAGACAAAAAGATACTGGAGAAATTCAGTAGCTCCACATCATTAAGGCTTCCCTGTGTACTCCACAACAAGTCTCATTCACTGACATCTCCCCTTCTAGCTCCTTTACAGGCACACACATCTATTTACCATTGTAAGAACAATTCTGCAGGCTTCAGGGGGGCTAGTGTTAAATTATCACTTTAACAGCTAGACACTGCTCCAAAAATGTCATGTAAATAGAATATGGCTTGAGAGTTAAAAGAAAACCAATCCAGCAAATGTTTCCCTTAACAGATATTGTCATATCTCCACCCCATCTCCATGCTGTTTCTCATACTCTGATTGAATGCACATTATAGCACAGCAGTCTGATGGAGACAGCTTATACAACAGGAGTCCTCAGGTGCAGGAGTAACAAAGTATTTGGGCATTTCTATTACAAAGAAACTGTAACCAAATCTCTGCCACCAAGGCAAAGGGAAAGCCACATATATCTTATGATGTGTTGGCTAAGGATAAATATTTGACTCAAGTAAACATACCAGAGTCATATTCCTTATATATGTTGTGCTGTCAATGTCAAACTCTTGATTTAGAAAAGCCACCAAGGTGAGGCACTGCTATGATGCAATGTATTCTCATCACCTCAGTGCTTTCACACATCTTCTCTAACACAGGGATGTGGCAATACCTCACTGGCAATAACTCTTCACTAACAAATTCTTCCCACAATGTAGGGACATATATACACTCATTCCCTGCTGTTACAGTGTTGCTGCATTTAAATGGGTAAGGCAGGCTACCATGTGTACTTCATTTCCTTCCCTGCACAAAAAAAAATACAAATAAAAGAGAGTTACTGGGGGAAAAATGGGGAAGGGAGATGCTGTTGGGAATATGAAAGCTACGAAACTTTATTTCCAAAAAACTCCTCTGATTGCTAAGCAATAGCCAGACTGTTTGCAAAATCCCAGCATCTAAAACAAAGGAAAACAGTAGTTAGGTGTAGAAATGGAAAAAAAAAAAAACAAAAAACAAAAAACATAACTTGCTTTCTGCATCTCGCGCACGTACACAAAATCTACTTCCCTTTGCAACACGCAGCCATCGTGCAAAAACAATTTTGCAGATGCAGGTGTGGCGGAACGCTGCACGACTGCGAAATGCAGCCGTGCCCGGGGGACGCCGCACTCCCGGGCCAGCACACGCCAGCTGCGCTCCTTCCCGCCCTCTCCCGACTCCCGGCCGAGCCGAGCCGCGCCGAGCCGAGCCGAGCCGAGCCGAGCCGAGCCGCTCCCTGCCCGCCGGCGCGGCAGGACACGAGTGCCCCCTACGGAAGGGCGGGCGCCGGCGAAGCCCCCGCCTACCTGCTGGGGACCGCATTTTGAGGCGAGGCGAAGGCTTTGGCACGGGAAAATGGAGCTTTTCCCACGGCGGCGCCCCGAACTACAGCTCCCAGAAGGCAGCTGCGGCCCCGCTGCCTTTGTTGCCGGTCCCCAGCGGCCAGACGGTGTTGCCGACAAACTGCTCGCACGGGCCTTTCTGCACACCTCCGCTCCTGGATCGGCCACCCGTGTGCGTGAGGCATGGAGCAGGACACGGGGGATTTTAGGTGCAGTCTTTGTGTTTGGGATGCGTTTTCACTCTGCAGCTACGCTGCTGCTCCAAGAGGCTGAGGGGGAAACTTCACAGAGATCACAGGCGAGAGGTGGCCTGCAGCTAGAGCACAAGCTATTAGTTACTGTCAGTATTTGTTCCATATTCACTAGTGACCTCCTGGAACCAACCCTCTTTTAACTCCATTCTCCTTCCCACCTTCTTTTCTATTGTGGGCATGTGTGTCACAGCCTTTGTCTTCTGTTGATGAACTTACTTCTTTTCCTGTGTTATTTAGTAAAGAATCAGCAGTGAAATGCCAGTGTTGATTTTTAAGTGTTGTCTTTCAGTTTTGAAGTCCACACTGGGACACAGTCGAGGGGGCTTTGTGCTTGTTGAGCAATCTGTCTTAACCTTGCTCATCGTGAAAGACAAGGCAGTGTGGTTAGGTGAGGGCCTGGAAACCTTCTGTAATGAAGTTGAGCAGGATGTTTGCAGGACCTGAGTGTGCCCAAGTACACAGACGGGCTACTGACTGCTTTTTCTTTTCCAAAAACCTACAGTTCCAGCTTAATATCACTAGATGTCAAGTGGGCAGGTGGCCTGTGGCCTGCCCTGGGGTCTGTTACATCAGTGGAGGGCACGATTAAAATCCCTACACAACAGTTCTTCCTGCAGTGTGGTTTGGTGGAGAGGCTCGGGGGCGTTGCACTCTCCCACCTGCCCTTCCCTCGATACTCCCCAGCTGGGTGCGCAACAGACAAGTCTGGCCGTGGGACGGCTGTGACAGGAGGTGGTGGTCGGGTTGTGCCTGGGCCTTGCCTTTCTCTTGCCAATCCCCTCTGCTTGCTTTGGTGAGCTTTCTGCATGATTGTCGTCTGCTCTGATGGCAAAATGTTCCCATTCCCCAAATATTGACATGTAGAGAGAAACATCAGGCCAAGCCAGGCATCTCAGGTGTGAAATACATTTTAATTGAGTTTAGGGTTCTGTAGTTTGTCTGTTGCTCCGCTGAGCATGGGCTGTCCAGAAGGTGAAGCAGACATTATGAGTGGAAGAAAGGGTGAAGGAGTGCAAGAGGGATGGAAACAGAGAAGGTCAAGAGAAGCAGATGAGAGCATGTGTTTATGAGTGTGTTTTAATATATTGCCCCACAGTACTATGTGCTGACCTACAAGACCCCACAGAGCCGCTTAACTGGAGACTGACAGCACACATACACACAGCCAGTGACGAACAGTGGTGCACTTCAATGCCAAGCTGCCGGCAAGCACAGCTCGACACAGCACAGCACTCGGAGTAGAAGGAAGAGATGCTTGGGTCCCACCATGGCTCAGCGCAAACACGGCTGGGGCACAATGATGCTGTAGGCCAGTACACATACACCTACACACATGCGCAACGAGAGCGAGCCACTGGTGACACTTGTCCAAACACAGCTACAGGTGTGACACTTGTCCGAACACACCAGCCAACACACATATGTTCACTGCACATGCTTTGGCGTACAATGTAAACACAGTGGGCAGCATGCTCCCGTAGTCTAATATGTGAACAGAGTGACTCAGACATGGCCCTGCACAAAACCAAAAGACACAGAATGCCTAGATCCAGAAATGCTTATGACCTCAAAGCAAGGGACAGGGTGCAGACCTCGCTTTCATCCTTCACCTGGGTACATCTAGCCGGGGTTACCTGAACTCATGAGGCTTTGAAGTGAGAGGAAACCAGGTGGCAGAGGGGGGAGAAAGAGCAAAAAAGGGAGCAGTAGAGGGAAGGGGGCTTCAGAGTCTGTGATGTCAGAAAGAGCAGCAGGGTGGCTGTGCCCTGGGGACAATGTTCAAAGAACACTTGGGTTGCGAAAGTTGTGTCCAGCAAAGCGTGCTTCGTCGCCAAGCTCTTCCTCAATCCTGCAGGAGAGAGAGACAGCAAACATCAGGCCCTTGCTGTGAGGGAGCATCAGAGGCACCAGAGTGCTTGAGGGGTAGTGCATCAGCAAGGAAGCTGAAATGGGACAGAGGAGCTCTGCTCCCACCAGCTGCTGTGCGTGTGGGGGCAACACCACCATGCCAAGGAGGAGGGAAGGAGTCTGCTCCAGAGATCTCCCTGGGTTCCTACTTTCACCTCCATTCTTTGTCTTCTTAACATTTCCCCCACAATCCCCTTCTGCCTTGGGCTTCTAGCTTCTCCCACACCAATTAGTTCCTCCTTATTCTCTCTTCTGTGTTCCTGTCCCTGGAGCCCCTTACCTCATGAGCTGGTTGTATTTAGCCAGGCGTTCAGACCTGCAGGGAGCACCCGTCTTTATCTGTAAAGGATTTCCCAAAACAAAACACTGTAAGACACAGTTATGACTTGCACCAGTTTCCCTGCGGGGGGAGCAGGGGAACGCTGTCTTCTTCATTTTCCTCCAAGCCTGTGCATAGCCTGGGTTTCACCTACCTGCCCAGTGCACAGTCCTACAACCAGATCAGCAATGAAAGTGTCTTCAGTCTCCCCAGATCGGTGACTCACCATCACACCCCAGCCGTTCTCCTGGGCCAGCTTGCAGCTGCAAGGAGCAAGAAATGCAATCAGTAGCTCCCACTCCTATACCCACTACCTGCACAGGGTGAGATCCAGGCACCCTCTCCTCCCACCCTCAGCATCCTCTTTGGTAGAGACACAGGTCTATTCATCCAATGGATAGCATGACAATCTGCTGTGGTTCATCACCAACCCTTTCACAGAACAGCAGCAGCAGCAGAGTGGACTCACGCTTGAATGGCCTCCGTGACAGATCCAATCTGGTTGACTTTGAGCAGGAGGCAGTTGCAGGCCTTCTCTTCAACAGCTCGCTCAATGCGCTTGGGGTTCGTCACTGTAAGGTCATCTCCCACTATCTGAATCCCAACATTGGCTGTGAACTTAGACCAGGCCTCCCAATCATCTTGGTCAAACGGATCCTCAATGGAGACCACTGAAGGGACAACAGAAGAGACAAGAGTCAAAGCTACCCTCCTTCCCATCCCAAAAACACGAAAGGGATGCATCTGTTATGTATGCAATGCCAGTGCTGATTTCCTACTGCCAAGCACAGCAGCTCACCTGGATAATCACGTACAAAGCTTTGGTAGAGGTCACCAAGCTCATCTGCAGAAATGTAGCGGCTTGGGTCATCTGGGGACTTGAAGTCCAGGTCATATTTGCCATCCCGGTAGAACTCAGAGGCTGCCACATCCATGCCAATGACAATTTTGTCTGTGTACCCGGCCTTGTCAATAGCTTCCTTGAGGAGCTCCAGAGCTGGAAGGAGGAGAGTTGCAGTCAGGAGAGTCAGCCTGTGCAGAGAGCTCTGACTTCCAGTAGGAACCTCCCCTAGGAAGATCCTGAGAGCAGGTACCACTGAGGGTCTGATGGTGTGATGCGAGAGGGAGAAAGGAACCCAGAGCACAACAGAAACGTGCCAAGGGGGCTGTGGAGGCTGCATCCAAAGGGATAAGGAAGAATTAAAATACAGTATCACAGCTCAGTGACAAGTTGCGGAAAGGCCTTGGAAAGGTCTGCACATGTATGAAAGACTTATATGGAGAGTTTATGAATAGATCAAGGTCACCACAAGGGGGAGGAGCTTAGAAACCATCCCCTAACACAGGAGGTCAGTATCCTCAAGGCATCATACTTCAAACTGATCTTTGGGGAATGCTGTAAGCTGGATGTAGAAAGGTGCTGGTCACAGCATTGAAGGCAGGGATACCCCCTCTATGTGTGGCTCTCACCTTCACTGTTTTCCAGGATGTTGGGGGCAAAGCCTCCCTCGTCACCCACATTGGTAGCATCTTTGCCATATTTCTCCTTGATGACACTCTTAAGGTTGTGATAGACTTCAGCCCCAATGCGCATGGCGTCACGGAAGCTTTCAGCTCCCACAGGCAGGATCATGAACTCCTGCATGGCCAATTTGTTGCCCGCATGGGAACCTCCATTGATCACATTGAAAGCCTGGAAGAGTCCATAAGAGAATCAGAGCTGAAGGAATCCATCTTGGTACCGCGTAGACAAGGCTCTCAGATAGGTCACCATGTCCATTCATAATATACTACATTCCACAGAGTAACATAACACATCAGCTGCAGTGCATTAGACCTAAGCGACATACAGCCCAGGGTCCTCCTTCCAACAGTGGCTCAAAGCAAATGGCTAGAGAGGACTTTCCCACCTATTTCGCCCTCGGAGTTCTCCCCAGCTGTATGTGTTTACCTGTGCATTCAGCAATGCTACATCGATCTCTTCCAGGACCTTTCTCCTTGACCCCAAGAAAATTTTAGCATCCACAATACCCTTTGTGAAGTAGCTTCACAGCGCAGCTACCCTTGTTTTGAACTGTGCCCCAGAGGGTTCACATGATGCCATCTGGTTCTTGTGCTAAGAGTGAGTGGTTGAACCTCAATCAACCCCCACCACCATGTCTGCTGTATCCTCCTCAGCCCTTCTTTTCCATATTGAAACTTCCTAGTTTACATAGCCATTCCTTTTACGCAAGCTGATCCATGCCTTTGATCTGTCTCTTATCCTTTCCTGAGTCTTTTCCAGTTCCCCTCTACCCTTGCGGAGACGGGGAGGGCAGAACCTTATGTACCACTCCAGGAACGGGTGTTTTGTTCTTGAGTCCTTCCCTGACAAATCTCAGGGCTTGCTTCCTTGACTACCACTGTGCATTCAGCTGATGTTTCAGTCCTATATCCCTTCCTTCTCTACCTCCCAACACACTCTGAAGTTTCTTTTGAAGTTTCTGAATTTGGATGTCAAGGACAGAGGAGTCTTACTGGCACAGGAAGGATGAGATCGGAGTTGCCAGCCAGGTCAGCGATGTGCCGGTACAGGGGGACATCTTTCTCTGCAGCTCCTGCCTTGCACACAGCCAGTGAAACTCCCAGGATAGCATTGGCACCAAACTTGGCTGTGGGCGAAACCAAGGAGTTAAGCTTCTCAGGCACCTCCCTCCTGCCCCACGGGTGCCCTTGCCAGACAAGCCTTGGGCTTGCCCACTCCAGCCCTCCCTCCACCCACCTGTGCTCTTTACTTTCTACACCAAAATAAATAGGAAATTACATTTGTTCTCTGTGCCGTCCATCTCAAGCATCAGATTGTCTATCTTCTCTTGATCTACAACAGAGAGCCCCTGCAAGAAAGAAAGAGCTCCTGAGAAGGGGAGGTTGAGAAATGTTGTTGGCTCTGGCGTGTGAGGAAGGAGGCGTTGATGGAGAAGCTGGGGGTACATGGACCTTTTTTGGCTTGTGGGGGAATATATACACACAAAGCTCTGGAAATTAGTGCCTTATACATAGCCAAGTTAGGTAATCATGATGATGTTACTGCAGTGCAGTGTAGATGCACCTGCATTGGATAAGGGATAAGCAGCAGCCCAGGCAAGTCGACGCAGAGCTCAGCACATAGGACTCACTTGATGATTTACCCAGCCTTTTGGCAGCTTTCAGGGAGCTTTGTGGTGCTATGGCTACGCAGAAGCTAGACAAAACAGTACATGCTCAACCCCAAGCAAGCGAATGTAAACTGGATGGAGTTGTCCCTGGGAGTGAGTTTGAGAGCAGGGTTAGGCCCAACACAGGGAGCCCTCCACCAGGCCGGGCATTTCTCAGGGATGAGGAGAACTGGGCTCTTAGCCAGACTCCTCACAGGCTGCATGGTGTGCGATGCGTAGCATCAGCTCAGCTCTCTTCAGAGCAGGCTCCATGTCTTCAGCTGTAAAGGGCTTGCAGATATGACATCACCACTGTGCAAGTGGCGGCTGTGCTGGGAGTGCTGTCAGACCTTGCACAGGTATGGCCCTTGCTCACTACACCATGAATGTTGGACGAGGAGTGGGTGGGATGAATGGGTGTGAGGTCAGAGGTGTGTGGATGAGATTAAGTGCTTGAGGAGGAGCACATCTGAAAGAGGGAGATAGCTCTACAGGGAGTATCAAGGGCACTAGTTAGGTGGTATAGATGCTGCAGTGGACTGGGTAGGGTTAAATCCTTTCCAACCAGAGAAAAGATCCCTGTAGACACATACAGGCAGGGAGGGTAGGAGGGGTGTGCCTGGGTTCACAGAGAGCATCACTATGTTTGTCAACCCAGTGAGATGAAGAGAGGCAGAAACAGAGATTAGGTTGAAAGAGATGGAACAGAGTAAGCATTCAACAAAGGAGAACAAAGAGAAATCCTTACAGAGCCCACGAGAGCTGGGGCAACAGTGCTGTTGATATGATCCACGGCCTGCAGGACCCCTAAATAAAGGAATAGACAGAGAAAGAAAGAGAGACAGAGTGTGAGGCAAAGAAGAGAATGGAGAGAGGGAGGGAGAGGACCAATAGAGTGGCTGAGAGAGGGAGAGAGCGAGGGAGGATTGAGGCCTGGTCTTTTACTTGACACTGGGTCTGTGTCGCTGTGGTCCCAAGGAGGGCACATTACATTAGTGGATGAGCAGTACCCTCCGGCAGACACCCACATGCAGGCAGCCCCGGGTATGGGTGCAGAGCAGGCACCTCCCCACCTTTTCCAAGGAAACGTGACTTGTCATTATCTCGTAGCTCCAGTGCTTCGTAGATACCAGTGGATGCACCGCTGGGGACTGCTGCTCGAAACATGCCTGAGGGACAGCAAAACATGGGTGTGAATAGAGCAGAGGATGAAAAGGAGAGAAAGCCCTCATGCATTCTGCTTCTGGGGAAAGGATACAGCAACCATGTGTGCCAACAGATGGCCCCCACTTGCTGGCTACTCATGGATGGTCTTCTCAGAGGTGAATACCTCTCAGAGGTGGAGCACCAGAGTGACAGAAAGAAATCCACCCAGTGTTTCCAGACTGGGAAACCTGGAACTCAGCCAGCCAGAGGTTTGTGTTGTTCCCAGAACTACAAACGACATGCAGAAGTCTGGCTTTTCCGCCCTCATCCTGATACCCCTACCTGAACCCTTCCAGAGGCAGCCTGACTCACAGCTGCCAGAGGCTTCTTCCCCTTCAGACTGGGGCTGGATTTTTGCCTCAGTGAAGAAAGAAGACGCTGGTTGGTTGCCTGCTCTGGCCACTCACACTCCTCAGACCTCTCAGCCCACCTAGCTTTTGGCCCAATGCAGATGCAGCTATTCCAGCTGAGACACATGTGCACATACATGCCTGCACAGAGATCTCAGGGACAAAACTTCCCACAACCTCATGAGCATGGCCATGGATGTACTTCCAAACTTGTAATGTGTCCCAGAAGTAAAAGTACAGCTGCAGGAGGGCATTGTGTGGATGGGACAAGAAGGTAAATATGTCTATGTTAATGAAACTAACCATCTCTGCTGCAATCAGACACCTGGCCCAAGCCATCTACACGGCAGTCAGCTGTGTATGTCACACAGGGCCAAAAGTAGACACCAGAAGATTTGCCTCGTTCCATGGCTTGCTCTCTCGTGGGATCTCACTGGAGTGCTTGCAGTGGAAGATCTTCCCTGCTCATGGCTGAGGCTGCTGTGCAGACCCAGCCCCTCTGGCACAGACAAAACTTCCCTGCGCTTCTCATCCTCGCCCATGTACCTTTGTGCGTGTACAGGTCCACCTCGACAGTGGGGTTCCCACGAGAATCCAGGATCTCTCGGGCATGGATCCTCTCGACTGCCATGGTGACTCTGTGAACAGGAGAGGAGAGGATATATACAGCTCTGAGCTGCTCTGAGAGGCCTCAGACTGTACTCAGGACCCGGTGCTCAACCTTCTATTGTCTATGCAACGAGGAAGATGCTCAAGGAAGAGCTACCTTAGGGGCTGGAGCTCAAACTCCAAGGAAATTTAGACTAGAGGGGAGATGCGAAAACTGCAATCCAAAGCCCAGAACATGGAACCTACCCACTTTTTGTCCAGGAACTGATGCTTTGTTTCAATCCATCCCATCCCTTTACCTCAGATAATGAACTGGGAGGTCTCCCCTCCCACCCTGTGCAGCAGCTGTGTGCCCTACTTCCCACGGCTCCTGACAGGAGTCAGGGCAGCATGCACAAGATGCCGCAGCACCCCAGGCAGTGGAGAGGGAGGGCTGAGCTGGCACAGCCCCGGCCTGGTACCAGGGCTCCTAGCACCTCACTTCCCCCCATGGGGGGACGAGGAACATCCCTGCTGGGTGCAGGGGAATGCCTGCTGCACCTCTGCCTTGCCTCACCCCTCCGCAGGCCACAGCAAGGGGAGCTGCCCCAGGCATGTGCCACCCTGCAGGGCACCACTACAGCCCATGCGGGGGACTGGGCCAGCTGCACCGAGGCCAGGCAGCCTGAGTAGCCATTTTGTTGGAGGTCACAGTGCCTAACACAAGGGAGGAACAGCTCTGAGGGCAGCGGGAGGGAAACCTGCCTGGCCCGGATGCTGGGGCTGACCTCAGCTCATGGCCCCACCACGCTGGACAGAACATAGACATGAGACCAGGAGGCATCTCTGTCTGGCGGGGGTTGGGGGTGAGAAAATCTGACATTCTGGATGCACCCAGTGAAACCTGAGGTGGCACACAGGTTTGTGGATAAGGATGGCAGTTTGGGAGAGTTCCTTTGCTGAAATTCACTCCCTAGGGTCTCCAGAATAGCTGTGTATCACCCATCCCTCCTTCCTATTCCCCCAGACTGGCCTTGCATGTCTCCTTGTCTCCACCAGCCAGCCACAGGGCTGTGCAATGCTAGGGAGCAGCCCTGCTGGGAGTGAGCAGGATCCTGCCAAACGTCTGTCGCTGCCACCCCCAGCCTTCACCAGGTTTTCTTCCTCTGGCTCCCCTAGATGATTCGTTCAAAACTGAGTGGAGCTGGAACCATGTAAATTCAGTGCAGAGGCCAGGCCTGGGGGCAAGCATGGGGCAGCGGGTATTTTTTTCCCAGCCAGAATCAGGCCTTGGTCCATGGGCAGGGGTACAGCCAGCACAGGAGCTTAGCATGGGTGTGTGTGTCAGGGGGGAGCTGCAAACAGGGCATCACAGCAGGGAGCAGGGCTAAGAAACAGGCTGGGGAAGCCAGAGCCAACTCCCAATCCCATTGCCTCTGGTACATGGAAATCACAGGGATGTGAGGAAATTGCACTGCTCTGAAGTTTCAGCAAAAGCTTGCAGTGCTGTGGAGTTTCAGTGGGGGAAACCAGGACTCTGGAGCCTACGCAGGGCCCTCCACAGTGTCCATCTGGGCTGGGATCCCCCTCAGCCTTGCTGGCAGCGCTCCTCATGCCATCTGGCGCACACCACAGGAAATTCCTCCGGAGCTGTGCCCGCGCAGCTGTGAACTTCCTTAGCAACAGTGCCCTGGCCTTACCCCAACAGCCTCTGCAGGAGATGGAGGACCAACACCCCATTAAAGTGACCTTTGGCACAGCAGGGGCCTGACAAGACCTGTGCCAGATGCAGTGCCTCTCCTTTTATGTGATCATGTCGCCCCTGGTCACATTCCTCTGCCTTCATCCACCTGCCCATTTGGGCCAGTTCCAAGGTAGCCAAATGACAAGCCCAAATCCAACCTTGCCAACCCCACCCCATCACTCACTGGATCTCTTTTCCCCCCTAATTCTCCACACCCTTGTCTCCACTTCTGCTGCTTCCCCTTGTACACTGCTGCTTGCCTCACACTGAACAGTGCAAAGAACCACCCTAAAATCCCTGGCATCAGCTGTACTGTCCCAAAAGGAGGTCAGAGGCGGATAAGCTGCGATAAGGGATTGGGACGGAGCCACAAGCAGGAACCCGTTGACACAGTGAGGAAGAGAGAGCAGCCAGGCTGGAGGCAGGGCAGCCTCCCTTGAGCAGGTGCTGGGCAGGGCACCCTGGCATTGCATTGCTGCAATGCCTTCCCGTGGGCACTGCTTCGTGGCAGCGCGAGTCACCAGGGCACTGCCTGAATGAAGTTCATGCTGCAGCAAGCCCCCCTCCTGGCCAAGCAGGCCAGCACTGCAAAGACCTCTCTCCCAAGCCACTGCCACTAGTCCTGCATGCTGGGGACGTGGTGCTGCTGCGATTCCCTCAGGCTGGGCACTGCTCCCAGGATGCCCGCACTGCTGCAGTGTCATGGCTGATGCAGCTCTCACTTGCTTGACTGTCACCTCCTCTCCCTGCTGCCCCCCCTCACCCTGTGTGGTGTGGGGTTGTGAAGATAAGAAACATTCCCCCTCCTCCCTCCCTCTCCCAGGGACCAGGCTGAGCTCTTGTGTTTGTATCAACACCTGGGGAGACTGGGGAGTGGTCTGCCCTAAGGTTGGGTCCTTTCCCCAGCAATACCCAAAATGAACTTTGCCTCCTCCCCACTACCAACCCCCTCCCCAGGTGAAGCTCCATCCCACAGCATCTCCCTGCAATGCCCTTGGGAGCACCATCTATGTTTGTTGGTTGCCCCCCCTCTTGAAATTCCCCAGATTCACATCCGAAATGATCCTTGATGGGGGGGGGGGGGGGGGTGTTTAGGGAAGGAGGGAGTACCTGAAATTAAAATATGAAAGAAAAGTGAGAAAGGTGGGAGTGAGGAGAAAGAGGTGGGAGAAGCAGGGGGAGGAAGTGAGGGGAGTTTAGTTGCTAATGCCGCTCACCCGTGGTCCTTCTCTGCAGGGAGCCAAGTGCGTGTGGAGTTTGGAGGGCACAGGGTGGGGAGCACAAACATGCGTGCAGTGAAGGGGGTGCTGGCCGTGGGGAGACACTTACCTTCCTAGGGCAGAGGTGAATGAGAAATTGAGAAAGTGCTGGTAGAGAGGAGAGAGGACGAAGCTGAAGAGGGATGCAGGACCTCAAGGGGAGATGATGTGTCCTCTAAGCCAACAGCAGCGGCAGCAGCAGGATGGAGACGCCCCTGATAGGGCCGGGACAGCAGCATGTGACCCAGAGCTGCGATGAGTCAGGATTTAGCACAGCTTTGCAAACAGCACGTAGAAGATGGAGAGAGAAAGAGAGAGAGACAGACAGGGCATAGACGTAGACAGGCAAGGGTGAGGGAGCCAGGGAATAGGAGTGGGTGGGCAGGATAAACAATTCCAGTCACTCCAGGCTTGTTAATTATTTTTATTCAAATCAGAGAATCTTGTAGTATTTTTGGGAGCCATAAATCAAACCACACAACTTGTAACTCTCCCTGTTCCGCTTTTCCCTCTCGGGCCTACTTAGAGTATATGCATGCAGTGACTGCAAAAACACTGCAGTAATTCAGGGCAGCACCCAGGACCAGGGCAGGTAACCCTCCTCTCTTCTCCAGGGGCAAAATGAGGTGAAGGCAGCTCTGGTACCTGCAACTCTTGCTTTGGCAGGCACACGCATGGGGGAAGGTGTCTCCAAATCTTCACTGGGAACAGGTATTAAAACCGGGGGTCACTCAGTCACATCGCCCTGGAGATACTCCTCCATTTCCTGAAGAAGGAAAGAAGGAGAAGTTAAACTACTCCATGCCTGACTTCCTTTCATCTTTCACCTCTCAGTTGTGCTATTGGGGCCAGGAAAGGCAATCAAGTTGAGAAACCCACTCTCTGCTGCAGGCTCCTCTGCCCTTGGGATTGACCTCCCTCAGCCTTTTCTTCATGTAATCTAGAGGAGGAGAGGCTTATCAGCATGTCTCTGTCTTTCCCTTTACACACTTCTTACCCAGCCCCTGCCCCATGTTGTTCATACCTTTTCTTCTTCCTGCCTTTTCTGTCGGATTTCATTTGCCTCTGCACGCTCATCTTGCTCGACTGATTCCTTGTCAAGGCGTTCCAGGTGTGGCAGCAGGATCAGTACCTCCAGCCGGTAATTGGGTTCATCAGAGCATGGATTGTCCAACAACACCAGTGCCTGCAGCATAGGGAGCACCTGCAGTTTTGCCACTTCCTGAAAGTTACTGATCCCATTGTTCCTGAAGAAAAGGGAGCACAGTGTGCAGGAGAAAGAGATACATGTAAGTAGCAAGGTCCCTTCAGAACATTAAGCTGACAAGACAGACAAAGCAAAACTTAGCAGCATGATAGACCACAGACCTTAGACCACAGACCTGCGATCTAAGATCCAGGTCTGTCTGGAGCTCCCCAAAGTGAGGGACAAAAAGGATATCTCCTCTGGATTTCTCTGTGCTCAAACAGTCCATTGAATTGTCTGATACTGCCATCTCCCTGAATGGCAAATGCCTGCAAGAAAAGGGTGCCTGTGGTCACAGCCAGTACACAAGGAACATGCAGACTGGGACCCAAAGGAAAAGTATGATGTGGAGTCTGAGAGTGACTGGAGAGGCAGATCTTTTCTGAGAAGCTTGGAAAAGTCCTGGCTGTAACACTGCTAGACAACTGAGCACTGAACACCAGATAAAGGCTGTAAAGATCAACCCATTCCCATCAGGTCTTCAACTTTCAGAGAAAACAGAAAATGATAAAGACCTAAATGGGATTACAGCCTGGGGTCTCTAATCCTGAAACAAAGCAGGGAGGACCCACCGTAGATTAAGGTACTGCAGGCACTTCATGCTACTACAGAATCCATCCAAGGTCTCAAGATGGTTGTCACGCAGGTGCAGAGTTGTCAACTGCTCTAGCGCCTCAAGGCTCTCAAGGCTCCTAATGGCATTCTGGGCCTAAGCAGGGAGGCAGGAAGAGAGAATGAAAAAGAGGAATACACAGGAGAAGGAACAGCAGTTATTTCTGGTCTGTCAAGCTCTTTCTACCCTTCAGACTCCCTACCACTCCTAAGCAGCCTTCTCTGAAGCAGGGCATCATACATACGCAACAATGGAGGCTACATGGCAGTGGCAGGATGGCAAGAAGCTAAGCCAGTCTGAAGCAGAAACTGCACTGGAAATTTTAGAGACAGAGGATATTCCATCTTGAGAATTTGACTGCCGCTCTAGGCTTGCATCTCTGTTCAGGATCTTTGATGCCTGTTAGACTCACAGAAAGAGTTAGATGGGAAGAGAACTCTGGAGGTCTCTATCCAACACCCTGCTTACAACCAGGCTAACTCCAAGGCTACATCGAGTTGCTCAGGGCCTTGCTCAAATGAGTTCTAAGTATTCAGGTTCAAGGACCAAAAGTTTGCTGAAGAAGAGTTTCTTGTAGCATCACTTGGTGACTGGGACAAAACCACCCCAGATGAATAACTCCAACACTGCCTCTAGTTATGCTGGTAGAGACACACCATGATTCAGATTTACCAGAGCATGCACTACTGAGTCACCTACTCTACTGCCAGCACAGCACCCCCTTCCATGGCAGTGCCTAATCTGAGCCCCTAAGGCCTCAGAGAGCAACAGTGTGGAGAGGAAAGCAAGGACGTGAGCATAAATATTTAAAGGATGAATCATCAGCCCCTCTCAGCCATATAGTCCACATAGTCCAGGGATCTTCCAATGTCAGCTGCTTCTCTTATGGGGGAAATCTACTACCAAGAAGTCTCCTCTTCTAATTCTCTAGGACCAGAAGCAGGCTGCATGATCCTGACAGAGGTTGCAGGGAGGTGGGGGTTGTTTGTTGGTTTAAGTGTTTCTTAGTATAATATTTATTAGCTGTCCTTAAGCACACCTTCTTGCAACAAAGCTGACAATCTTATAGCAGAAAGAATATGTCTTACCAGTTCAAAATTCCCTGTCATTGATTTCATTTACTTCACTGTAATCAGTGTTTATGAGATGGGGAAACACAAAGTTCTTAATTTCAGCAGTAGTTTCGCAGCACAATTTTGTCTGGAAAAGACCGCTAGAGGCCTCCTGTTCAACCCCGGGCTCACAGCAGCGCTACCACCAAAGCTGGATCAGGTTGCTCATGGCCTTGTGCAGCCATGTTTGGAAAATCCTTGGCAGTTACATCATCCCCACCACATACTCCAGCCCAGAGCTGAGCGGGACTTCACTTGCAGTTGTGGCTTAGGGATGTAGTCTCTAAGCATGCAGATAAGTGAAGAGGAGACAGGGAGAGAGGTGCCTCTCCTAGTTTTGGCTGGGATAGAGTTAATTTTCTCCATACTGGCTGGCATCGTGCTGTGTTTTGGATTTAGGAGGAAAATAATGTTGATAACGCAGCAATGTTTTAGTTGTTGCTGAGCAGTACTTGCACAGAGTCAAGGACTTTTCAACTTCTCATACTGCCCTGCTAATGAGGAGGCTTGGTGTTCACAAGAAGCTGGGAGGGGACACAACCAGGACAGTTGACCCAAACTGACCAAAGGGATGTTCTATACCACACGATGTCATGCTCAACAATAAAACTGGGTAGAGTTGGCCGGGGGGTCTACCATTGCTCGGAGACTGGCTGGGCATCGGTCAGCTGGTGGTGAGCAATTGTGTTATGCATCCCTTGTTTTGTATATTCTTTTCTTTCTTTTCTTTTTTTTTTTTTCCTTTTCTTTCCTGTAAAACTGTCTTTATCTCAACCCACAAGTTTTACTTTTTTTCCCGATTCTCTCCCCCATCCCACTGTGGGGGAGAAGTGAATGGCTGTGTGGTGCTTAGCTGCCTGCTGTGCTAAATCACTACAGTGCCGTTATACTTTCTGTTGCTTTTTTGTACCCAGACAGTGATGTGGTCAATGCCCAAGTTCAATAAAAGGGGGACTGTCTGAACTGGTGGGATAGCAGAACAGTTTAGGACAGAGTCACTTAGGGAAAGGACATTTTGTAGAAAAGGAGGACTTCAACGGAAACTGGACAAGGGAGACTCTGGACCAGCTGGGCCAGGTAAAGAGAAAAATGAGAAAAAGAGGAAAGTCTCAAATTTAGTGAAGGTAATTTGAACAAATTTAAAAAGCTAGGATGGATTTGTAAATATCACTTCAGAGGAAATCAGAAGCTCCTGGAAATTAGGGTGGGGAACTCACAGACCACTGGTCTGTGAAATGAATAGCAACTTACTATCACGCTCACTTTCTCCATTACATCAGTGTGAATAGTTTTAAAGGCTCTGGCCCTGCAAGCACTAACAGGACAACGCAGAATGGATTTTTTCCCCTTTTTTTCTTAAATCAAAGAACATTTCAAGTGATGCCTTTAATTAAATGATCACATCATCACCTCACCTTACATACCAATTCCTCACACAGATGTGAAACCACCTTTTCTTATGGAAAGCTATTACAATACGTTGCCCATGATTCCCTCTCCATTTGTTGCATACCTGACCTTGCCGTAGCTAGCCTGTTACCACTGCTGGACAATAAACAGGAAGTAACACAGCCCTACTGACAGCAGTGATCTTGAAACTGATGCAGTTTGAAGAGCTGTATGGTACACAATCAGCTCCTGCTTTTCCTGCTAGTGGGTAGAACTTTGTGAATGCTAAGTTTCATCAGCAACTGTGTCATATATTAACCAAATTTGATTCAGTTCCTTTAAATTAAGCTTTGAATTCCTAATGGATGGGTGCCTTGAATCCTGTCATAGTGGCATCAGCTTCATCTACCTATGGCTCAAGTAATACGGTACTGAGAGAGATCCCCCTCCAAAATGATTCAGTAAGCAGGTGGACATGGGAGACAAATTCAAGCCCACAAGATTCCTGAGACATTAGTCAGTTGTTCTAGCTTTAATAATCATGCCTTGCAGTTTGCCTGCTTCAGATGTGTGGCTCAGGAATTCCTCAATCATGTCAGGAACTTTCTTCAAATATAGATGCTGCTTTTGCTTCCTTCCAGTCACCCACTAAAGTGACTGGTTTTACTTAGAAATTGTGTATTGTATCTAGTGACTTATCCACTTCATCCCTTCTTCCAGCACCTATAGTCCTAAGATCTAGTTTTCTACTGGAAAATAGCAGGCAACCTCAGCAAGCAATCTCCTCAGTGCTTTCTGCCAGGGAGTATTGACGAAAAGAAACCCTGTAGCTTTTCGAAACCTTTATCATCTTTAATTGCTTTTTTTTCAGAGGTAATGACTCAGGACACCTATCTAGTCTTTGCAAGCTGTAGTACTGTGTGATACATGGGAGTAAGCCAAGATACTTGCTTCGCTTGTGTCTCTAGGAGTAAATGTTCCCTGAAGCAATTGTTTATGATATAAGGAAATTGCTTCTTCTGTCTTAGTTTCACTGTGATGTTCAGTCGGTTTCTTTTTTGGCAGCTGAAGGTGTGAATCATATCATTGTGCTGTTGTTAAACTCGTATTTGATTAGGCCCATCACAGAGGAGAAAGACGCATCACCTCCCCCTGTGTCACCGAGAGCACACCTATTGCTTTCCCCACTGACCTCTGGGGTCTTGTGACACACAGAGTGTGACCTTGCCTAATACTGCCAGGAAGAGAATACTGCTCTCCCTTAGGTGGCTGGGAAGGAAGAATGCAATGCACTGAACACTGTGAACTTCCCTACTCACTGCAGAGCAATTACTGGTCAGTTGCTACTCCCTTTGCACTATTTGAGCAAGTATCATAGAAGGATCTACCTCAAATGAGAGACGTTTGTTTCTTTAGCTCTCTGAAATCTGTACCTCTCAGGCTGTGAAGACTGAACTGAATGGGCTAGCATGTAAATTATGCTGCTTTGAAGGGGAGAGGGTCTCTCCTCCTCCCAGTGACTGAAGGTGCCAGGCTCTGCAGCATCTCAGTCTCGCTTCCCAAGCTGGCTGATCCCTTACCAGATAGAGGTTCTTGAGCTTGGGAAGACAGAGCCCTGTTGTGCTCTCTAGCTTGTTTCCTCGCAGCTCCAGGTTATGCAGGCTGAACAGCGCTTGACTCAGGCCCAGTGCTGTCTGGATTTTATTTCCTGATTGCCAGAGGAGGAAGAAACAATGAGAGAGTTAATCCCACTCAAAGAGAGCTTCCTATGTGCACAAGAGTGAGGAGAGGTGGTCTATATCACCTTTAAGGCTGAGGCTGGCTAAGCGGGGGTGAGTAATGCCTTCCATATCCTTGATGTGGTTGTGAGCAAAGCTGATGATCTGGAGGTAGGGCAGCTCCTGCATGCAGGCACTGGTAAGCAGATTCCCATCCACCTTCAGCCAAAGCAGGTGTGTTAGCCTGCTCAGTGGAGATAAATCTTGCAGCTTGTTCTCTGACAAATCCACATACCGCAGGTGAATGAAGCATTCAAGGAGGCTGATGTCTGTCAAGTCCCTATGGGAGGGAGAATGTGAATAAAACACCTGACATATTCCCCCCCTGCTACCAGCTTTCAGTTTGCTCCTCACAGCTACGGGAGGGAGAGCTCCCTCCTCTCCTACTTCCCTGCTGTCCTAAGAAGCCTAGATTGAAGGAGGAAAAAGGCAGGCAACAGGGACAGGCCAAATATGCCATAAACAAGGCTGAATGCCAAGAAGTGGACCTGCTTTCCTGGCACAGGGAGTACTGTTTCCCATTGAACTGTAGCTGTCAGGAGAGGGAAGAACCAGAGCAGAAAAGAGGATGAGCCTGGGGGATGGGTCTGTTAGACAGTAGTGGCAACACCAAGGACTGCGTTTCAGGACTTTCCTAGTGGCAAAAACCAGTCTAATCACCTATGAGGCTGGTCTTACTGAGAGGCCTGTTAGGTCTAGGGTTATTTGGGTGTACTGATGAGGCTGAGGCTCCAAACTGTCTGTCCCAAGGCCATTGTGGCGCTGTACTTACAAGTGCATATGTTAAAGTTTAACAGTTATCTGGAGAGATGCTTAATGGATATTTCTTAAAGTGTCTGTGGGGAGGGTGTCCTGCTTATGTCCCCCTAGGACACCACAGTCTAGAGCAATGGATAGGCTCCCCTCAACCTGAGGGGACACTGGTGTCCCCCCAGACACCAGTGTGACTGGCTACAGTGGAGGCTCAGGGCTGAAGATGGACAAGCTATGCTGTGCACAGACTGGAAGCAAGACAGCTGGAGAATATGCCCTGGAAACGCTCCTGCTGCTCGAGGCCAGTCACCAGTGGCCTGAAGGTGCAGCTGCTCCATGGCTACATAGGCACACAGGGAGGAGGACTTCTCCGGCAGCATGTGCTGCACACTCACTTATACTTGGCTTCAAACTTCACGTAGGCGTGTGCCAGGCCATTGCCTGTTTTGCAGAGGAGGGAGAGGCCCTCCTTCAGCATCTCCTCTGTCAGGGGACAAGAGACCAGCACCTGGGAGAGAGAGCACAGCACAGGCAATGGTGAAACGGCAGCCAGCAGGGGTGTACAAGGCTAGCTGTCCCCCTCCCCGCCCAGCCCCGGCACGGGGGCCTGCCCTTACCTGCTCTTCCTCCTCCTGCTCCGACAGCGCCGTCTCTTCCTCACCCTCCTCTTCCTCTTCCTCCTCCTGACGGAGGTACTCCTCCTCGCCCAGCTCCTCGTCCTCCATCTTCACGGGCCCCCGCTTCCGACCCGGACGAAAGCCTCACCGGGGGAGCCGTGTCGCGGCGTGGGGCAGGGCCAGGACAACTCCCCAAGAGCGGCGGCCGCCCCCCGCCGACACCCCGACCCGGGCCGCTCCGCACCGCTGCCATGGAAACCGGGGGGCGGGACCCGCGCCGCTACCATAGCAACCTCGCTGACGGACAGCGGCGGGGCCCGGGCGCGCGGGTCTGTGCCTCCCCACCCCCCCCGAGGATGCCCCGACCTCGATAGCCTCACCCCCTGATTTGGATGAAATTCAGTGTCTCGTCAGCTCTGGGTGAAGTAGGGAAAAAAAAAAAGACCTCCTGTGTTTTCCCGTATTTTCCAGACGGCATTCTGGCTAATGCACCCCAGAATCAACGCTCTGCTTCCTGCAGCTACGCGCACGTTGCTGATGTGCCTTGCTCTGGTGATACAAGCTACCTGTGGTTTCTTTCTTCGTCGTCCTGCTGGTAATATTCCTCCCAGCTGACTGCTTTAGTTTGCGGCTCTAACTGCAATGGCTTGCCATTTTTAAGTATTAAATTCCATTTGGAAAGCTCAGAGCGTGTCTCAGCTTCACCAGAATCACTTTGTGGTCTTACTCTACCTTCCCAGTGCTCCCAGCCCTTCCTAGCTTTGTGACATCCACAAATATTAGAAGCGTATTCAGAGAATCGAAGGATAATTTCGGTGGGAAGGCACCACTGGCGGTCACCTCGTCCAACCCCCCGCTCAAAACAGGGCCAACCTCAGGCCTGGCTGCAGCGGGTGGTGCTCACCCAGGTGGTGAGTACCTGCCAGGCCGCCAGGCTGGGGAGCTGGGGCGTGCTGGAGGAACAAGCACCAGCCGATGGTGCAGGGCACCCCCAGAGCTGCCTCTTCACCAGCTGGGAGCTCTGCTCAGAGTTGATGATCGCCAGTGTTTTGCAGTGAGTACCAAAGTCCAAGGCCCTCTTCCCTTTCTGCACTTTGCTCCCTCGCAGACCCCAGGTAACATCCCTGCAGGGTAAGTGCCACACTGGCGCTGCTGCTCTGAGTGTGCTGGTCCCAGCCAGCACACAACTGTCAGCCACAAGAGTCTCAGGCTCCTGCAGCTCGTGCATCAGCTGTCGTTGCTACTGCAGAGCACTCCTCTTGTGCCCAGGACCATGAGCAAGCTACTGCCAGTGTCCCCTGCCTCATCCACCCCTTGTAGCTGCTTGACTCCTTGGTGCTGATCTCTTCCCCTGTGCTGCACTGGCCCCACCTGGATTCACTCCCCAGTCGTTAACCTGCACATTATGTGTTTTTTTCCATTATATCTCCTGCAAAAACAACCCACCATACAGAAAGAATTCTAGTTGTTGCTTTTGTCTTGTAGGAGCTTTAGGGAGCTCTTCAGCAACTCCCTAGAATTGGTGCAGGAAGAAAAGTGATGACATGCTTTTCTTCCCATTCCTTGCCCCTTTATGCTGAAGAATGGACTGTAAGAAGTAATGTGTCTGTACACCCATGTTTTATGTCTTCTTACAATAGCAACATATGGCTTAGTTGTCTTGTTTCCAGATGACCAAAGACCTTTGTAGACAAGACAAATTATAGAAGGAAATCCAAATCTTTAAAAGAGAGAATTTTTATTCAGGGTATTAAAAAAAAAAACAACAACCCCAAACCTAATTATGCTGATCAGTAAGGAGGCAACTGTTAGGCTAAGTGATAAAAGCTCCTCTGCACACCCAGAAAGGAGCACAGAGAGACAATGCAGGAGAGGGAGCCAGAATAGTACCCTGGCTGTTTGTAGCTCCTTGTCCCAGGGAAAACTGCAGGGTCCAGGCATGAAACCCACCATGACAAGTCAATGCCAGAGCTCCTGCTGGACTGGGAGTGTCGTGGTGGGGAAAAACATTTGGGGATTGCACAGACTTACATAGGGATGTTCAGGGCAAGGACCAAAGGTGGGAAAGGGAGAAATTTAGGTGATCTGTGGGAGAAGAAGCATGGGAAAGTTGAGGGATAAGGGAATAAGAAGGGNAAAAAAAAAACAACAACCCCAAACCTAATTATGCTGATCAGTAAGGAGGCAACTGTTAGGCTAAGTGATAAAAGCTCCTCTGCACACCCAGAAAGGAGCACAGAGAGACAATGCAGGAGAGGGAGCCAGAATAGTACCCTGGCTGTTTGTAGCTCCTTGTCCCAGGGAAAACTGCAGGGTCCAGGCATGAAACCCACCATGACAAGTCAATGCCAGAGCTCCTGCTGGACTGGGAGTGTCGTGGTGGGGAAGAACATTTGGGGATTGCACAGACTTACATGGGGATGTTCAGGGCAAGGACCAAAGGTGGGAAAGGGAGAAATTTAGGTGATCTGTGGGAGAAGAAGCATGGGAAAGTTGAGGGATAAGGGAATAAGAAGGGCTGGTTGTGTTTAAATAGCTTGCTGGCAGTTTGTCTGTCCATGCCCTGTGGCATGCCCAGAGCTGCTCAGCGCTCTGTCCTGTCATCTTATTAAAGCCCCTTCAGACTTTCCCCTGGGTGCAGGCTCCCTTTACTGTGTGCGCATGGGGCCTGGGTGCCAGCAGCCGGCAAGGCCACGGGTCTGCGTGCCCTGGAGCAGCACTGTGGGCGAGCGAGCAAGAAGCAGGGAGGGTCCCGCAGGAGTGGCTGGCGAGCGGGTGGGGGCCATGGGGCTGGGGGCCATGGGGCTGGGAGCTGCCAGGGAGGAGCTGCTGCCGGGGGCTCAGGGGGCTGGGGGTCTTGGCCAGCTCTGGGTGTGCCTGGGGGGCACAGTCTGTGCCAGCGGCTGCAGGGGGGCTGCGGCCCCAGGGCTCAGATGTGCAGGGGCCGAGCGCTAGGGAGGCTGGGATCCAGGGGCAGTGTGCGTGAGGTACATCTATAGATGTGCTTGCCAGCAGCCCTCCATCCTGCTCAGTTTGGAGCCACTGGCACTGTGTTCACATGAGTGCTCCATGTGGCTGGCTGCGTTGTCTGTTTGGCTGTCCATGTATGTATATATATATGTGATGTACATGCATGTTCATGCCTACTGGGAGTACAAGCTCAGCCTGGCCACTGGTTGGACTGGGAGCACAGAGCTGTGGCAGCCTCTTTCAGGCTGTCGCATCTGGCACAGTACATTTACCCTAGCAGCAACATGTTTAAGATCCAACCACCACATTTCTCAGCAAGGGTGAGGATCTGGCAGTATTCCACTCCACAGAGCTTTCCTGCCAGAAAACAGAGAAAAAGAAGAAAACCAAGATACAGGATTCCTGTTGATGCGGAGATTGTCTGTGACTTTATTCCTCATTAAATGAATCCCGTGCTTTTGTATTCTCCTGAAAACAGTGAGAGCGATGCTCAGCTCCCATCTGTTTTTTCTAAGTAGGTCACTTTCCTGGGCTCTTGCCGAGCTGCTCTTCAGGCAGGGCTGGGCAGCAGCAGAGCTAACAGTGGAGCTGCAGCCTGAGGCTACTCCCATGAGGGCCCCTGCATGACCACTGCTGGCAGCCTTAGGCACAGTCCATGTCCCTGCGAGTCACCACTGCTCTAAAAGTGCAGTGCCGCACAGGACCAAACTAAGGCCATGCACCCGCAGCCTCTCAGAAACACTTTGTTTGCAGAAGCCACAGAGATCTCAGGATCTTTTTTGTTTTGCCTTTGAAACGTCCTCTTCTGCACACCACTTTCTAGGCACGTAGCGGTCATCTCTGCGCTGCAGTCACTGCTTTCCCTCTCAGGCTGCCTTTCCCATTTGATGGGCGTGCTTCCATGGGGAGAGGTTCCCAGAGGTCCCACTCCCCCGCCCAGGGACCGCCTTTCACCACAACCGCTTCCCCGCCATGCCACACAGTGGTTTGGCCCGCGGCCGCTGTTAACGGGGCACCGGGGGGCGCACCGGGACCGGCCGTGGCACGGGGCTCGCTGCCCTGCAAGCGCAGGGCAGCACCGGCAGCCACCTGCGGCCCGCGGGGCGGCAGCTCCGCTGCGAGGGAGCCCTCGCAGCCGGGCGCTGCCCTGTCCCGGGGGCTGCCGTATCTGGCCCCAGGCTGGTGGCTGCATCAGCTGGCAGTGCTCGAGGGGCAGCTGCTGCCAAGAGCCAGGCGACATCTGCAGCTACTTAAGAGGGCAGCAGATTAGGAGGACCTGCGGCACAGCAGAGCTCCTGAGACGTTCTCCTCCTTTGTCCCTCACCTGCTCAGGCTTGGACCACCCCGCACCCCCTACCTTTCACCTCTTGAGTGATTCTGGCAGGTCAATGCACTCTAGTAGCAGGAGCATGAGGGGAGGAACAGCCAGAACGATAAAAAGTATCACAGAATGGAAACATGAAGTAGGAGAGGATCTCTCAGACACATTAACAGACTGGAGTCCCTCTTTTGCACGCCTGCTCTGTACCAGGGCACTGCCCATAGACTCCCCAATGATACACTGTCTCAGGGTTAAGCTCCTCCTTATGAGGCACGTCCATTTTCACTACCCTTAGCACTAACCAAAAGCTCCTAGCTCTGGTCTTGCTTTGCTACCCATCACCACATGGCTCTAACCAGGCAAAGCCTCAGCATACAGCCCCAAAACTTCCCCTGTGTGACAAGAGAGCTGCTCTGCTCCACATTTAATGGACAGCAAAGTCATTTACCAGTTCTCACAGGCAAAGAGGCTCAAGATCAGCACTTTATCAGGCCTGCGCCTGGAAAGATCAGCTCACTAAATAGGGCAGCCAGGTGCTCCAGCACCTACTGGAATAGATGCACACAAAGCACCATGCACCCAAAGAGGAGCTGCAAACAGATGAGGAGAAAGGTGCTTTGGGGCATGATCTACGTGAGAGCTACAATGGCACGGTACAGGCTGAACTTCTGCAATGCCTGTTGGACAAATGAGGAAGAACAGGGTTTAAAAAGCAAAAAAGACAACCACAAAACCCCACAAACAAAACAAAAAAACCAAAGCATGCTACCTTGTGTGCAGTCAACTACTTCCAAAAGTACTCCAGTTCTTCTGCACACACCTTGTCCTTAATTGCTTCTGAATGAGATCCAGGACACGCTTTTTTTCCCCTTTCATTTATTGTTCAATATGGGACATAGGTGAGGTAAGGTGTCTCACAAAGGTCTAAGCTGCCAGGCTCCTTGCTAATAGGCCTGAAGGATGCAGAATATGGTAGTTCCTCTTTCCTCCCCCAATACTAGGGGCCTTCTCTACCTGCAGTGCAGCAGACAAAGGGGGAGGCAATAGCCAAGTTGACTGTGGGCTCTAACAGCTCAACAAGATCAACAGGTAACCAAGGATTTTGCCAATTCAGAGACTGTCAAAACTCTGCTGAGACAGGCTCACACTAACAGGACTCCAATAAGGTGATGGGGGTTAGCAGCACAGCTAGAACAATGACCGTGGTGGGAGGGGAAGCCTCAGAAGAGGCCTCTGTACTGAGACACGTGCAATGAAAGGTCTCTTCTTGCTTCTTTTTCTTGCTCTTAACAGTAAGGGACTGCTCCTCACAGGCTGCTTCAGTGTTTCGCATTGATAATATCCACAAACTCCGGCTTGAGAGAAGCTCCGCCAACAAGGAAGCCATCCACATCATGCTGAGAGGCTAGCTCCTTACAGTTGCTACCAGTGACTGAACCTAAGGAGGGAGCAGCATTTTAAGAGGTCAGATATAGCCAGTCCTAGAAAATGGCAACAGGACACAAAAGGTAAAACCTACAAGGTACTAGCCACCTCTTATTCTGCAGATAGTGAAACAAGCTAGGAGTTTGTTCTTCATGCTCTGACAATCTCTTATTTCCTCATCAGCAAAGCAGAGTACTAGATAATTGCAGCAACAAGCAGGGAAACTAAGTGCTTCCTGCACTGGAAAGGGGCTTCAGACTCATTTACCTCCATAGATGATCCTAGTTGATTGAGCAACAGCATCAGACACATGGCTTTTGAGCCATCCCCTCAGCTTCTCATGAACTTCCTGAGCCTGCAATGGAACAGAAAGAGACCCACTGAGGACTTGACCATTCTGCATACAACTCCCTTCCAAAGACAGAACTGTCTTGTTTCATCTTCAGGGAGATCTCTGGAGTGGGAAGGGTCAGTCAGCCATTTTGTCAGCCACCTTTCCCCTGCTCATACCTGCTGGGGAGTTGCAGTTTTACCAGTTCCAATAGCCCAAACTGGCTCATAGGCAAGAACCACTTTACTCCAGTCCTTGACATTATCTGGCGAGAAATGAGAAGGTGTAAGTAAGCACAGTACCTCATGCTGGGAAGGGTAGGGCTGGAAAGCTTTCTGGAACACGCAGGCCTTTTATTAACATGATCATTACTGTATGAACACTTGCAGCAACATATTTGCAAGCCTTCCAAGAAGGCTAGGAACAGACAATTAAGGCCATAATGGCCATTTCCCAACTGTCCAAAGAAAAACAGACAAAAAAAAGCTCCTTTTCTTCCCTTACCAGCAATAGCCTTGGTCTGTTCAAAAACTACTTTCTCTGTTATGCCAGCTTCTCTTTCATCCAGCTTCTCTCCAATGCAGGCAATGACACCAAGGCCCTCAGCTAGAGCATGAGCCACCTTCTGCCCAATCAACTAGGAATGGAAGAGAAACAAGACAAGTGACAGTCACACCTACTCATGTACCCATCTTTCCCACAAACTGCTCACGCCTCCAGCCTTCACAGAAATATCTGATCTGTACCATCTCTCCATCCCAAGGTCTCTCACCTCATCAGACTCTCCAAAAACATGCCTTCGCTCTGAGTGGCCCAGAATCACCCATGCAGCTCCAATATCTTTGATCATTGCTGGGCTGAGGAGAAAGGAGATGAGGGTATCGACTCATATCTGTGAAGGCAATTCACTTTGCAGTGCCATATTGGCTTTAGTCTTTTCTTTGGGCTCACCTGATCTCTCCTGTGAAAGCACCCTTTGGCACCTTATAACAGTTCTGTGCTGCAACTCCAATCTTTGCATCAAGCTTTTGACGGGCAAAGTCAAGGTAGATTGAAGGGGCTCCACAAACCACCTCTGGAAGGCAGAAAAAAGGTTACCTTCAAGAAGAGCTAGGGGCAGAAACTGCATCCAACCCCTGAGCCCAAAGCCCAGCCCTAAGATGTCATCCTTCCCTCCTCTCTCCCACTCCTGGGAAGGCTCAGCCTGCCTGCCCTCGCTGACGTTTGGGGGACCTGCTGCAGCATCGGAGAGTAGCAATATCCCTACTATCTGATGACTCAACAGCAGGGAGGAAACTCATTCCAGCAGCCAGATAGGTGAGATCAGGCAGAGATCCAGGCCCTTTAGCTAGTTCACACAGGGTCCCTTGGAAACCGCCCAGCCAAGAAACCGGGCAAGAATCCTGCCCTGCAGCAGAGGCTATGCTGAACCAGGGGAGAAAAGGGCAGCATCAGGTTACATCTGGGATTATAACCGGGTACAGAATCGAGGCAGGCTGAGTAGCACAGTCTTGTAGCCTCCTCTGGTAGCACAGGATGATGGACCTCAGCTGAAATGCTGTATTCCGCACCCCTTGATCCCAGGTGTAAGATCAAAGAGCACGTGGGGCAGGGGGGGCTGGAGAAGGCCGGCTGAATTGCTAATGGTGGGAATAAGGCCAAGCGAGTGGAGCAGAGGCCGCAGGAGACAGACAGCCGAAGGCCCGCTGGAACGGGGCCTGGCCGAGCCGCAGGAGCGCCATGAGCGCGGCCCCATGACAGCGGGGACACCAACGAGGAAGTTCTGCCCGGGCGGCCTGAGGGAGGGCAGAGGAAGGCCCGCTACCGCCAGCCAGGGCCACCTCACCGGGCCGGAGCCCGGCTCCTCCCTGAGGCCACCGCACCCGCGCCCCGAGGCGCCGGCAGCACGGCCCGGTGCCGCCCGGCCACGGACTCCGCCGCCTCGGGGGTCGGGTCCGGCCCGCAGCACGTGCCCGCGGAGCCGGACGGGTACCTGGGCGCACCGGGCAC
>VXAL01003120.1:523410-538632 GCA_013399475.1 Chauna torquata | reverse complement strand
CACCGCAGCGCTCGTGCCAGAGGGTGGCGGCGGCCGCCCCGTTGCGGGGCTCTGGCGCCCGAGGAAAGGTCAGCCGCGGCCTGCTCGCTGCGGGACGGAGCCAGGGGAAGGCAGCGCAGAGAAAGCAGGGACCGACGGGGGAAGGCGACGGCCACTGCCACGCCAGCGGGCAGGCGGACCTGGGACCTGCTGTACGAGAGTGGCACCACCTCCCCGCTGCGCAGGGAAGAGCTGTGCCAGCGAGATGTGCTCGTACCCCGGCAGCACACGCATTTCAGCTCCTAGAGGGCCCCTAACAATACACAGAGCAGACAGAAACCGGGGGGGCATTTCGACTTTTATTTTGTCCCTCGTGTATTTTGGCATGTGAAGGGCACACAAGGAGGGGGCACTACTCATGGCCTGTGTTGCTTCCTGCACCGCTCCCTCAACTGGGAGGACAGGCAGGAGAAATCCCCCCATACAGAAGCCACACATTCACACAAGCCCCCCCCTCCCCTTCCAGACAGCAAGGAGGTGGCATCATCCCACCAAGCAGCAAAGCACTAGGGCTGTGTGTCACGGGGTTGGGATAGTGAGGGCATTTCCTACAGAAACAGATATTCCCACCCCCCTGGACCCCCTTCACTCATGTCCACAGGGGCTCCAGCCCCTAGTCTATTAGTCAGGAAACTTTTGTCTTCATGTTTGTTTCCATAGTGAGGGCATGAAGGGAAGGGTAGGTAAGAGGAGCAAGGGAGAAATGGACCCTGCTCTTATCCTCACTGCCCCCACCCCTGTCCCCCCCTACCTTCAGCCCACTTTTCCCCCTCCACCCACACCAAGAGGATGTTCTAGCTGGGAATCCGTTGATAGAAGTAGATGTAGCCCAGATCCTTGGGGGGCTTCTCAGAAGCACAGACTTTCTGGTCATTGTAGATCACCCACCTGCAACAGGCAGAAGGGATGCTGTTGTACGGCAAAGATGCTTTGCAAGTCCCCTTTCCTGCTGACTTTCCCGCAAGAGGACAGCGATTTAAAGCTGTACCTCAGAGTCCCCTTATGCTGTGAAAATCCCTCTTACCTGCCATCTTTCTTGATGTGACAAACGTAGTGGCCACACATAGTCGAAGTGCCCATGTGGCTGATGAAGGCAAACAGCTGATATTCTTGAGAGGAAGAAGGAAAAGAGGAGTTATCAGAGAAAGAGGAAAGGCTTCATACCCTTAAAGACCTTCTCTAGAGAATTCCTGATGTGTAAGACCTGAAGGAAGCTCTCCTGAGTAATAACTTAAAAATGGGTCCCTGTCAAGTGTGACTGTGAGAGTCTGGTCTCAAGACCAAATGTGGAAGGAAATAGGAAATGGCAGCTTCCATTCAGCCTTCTCTCTTCCAAGTGTTTATTTGGCTCAGGTATGCTGGATGGGTAATGGCAGGGATTCCACCTTCCCATGGTGTCCACTGCCAAGCATTGCCATCAATTCTGCAGATGGTTTGGAACTTGCTTTTAAAATGGGAACCTGAGAATCAGAAAAGCCTCCAGGGAAGATGGGGAGAAAGAAGCAGTCTTTCACTTGATGGCTCTTCCTGGGCCTCTCTCTTACTAGCTTCTAGGTAATGCCCAGCCTAAAGGGTATAGGCCCTACATTGCCATCCTTCTCCTATTCCTCCCTGCTCCCACCACCTCAGTAACCAGCTCAGCTCTGTGGGAGCTGCTGCTGCTAAAACCTATGGATTTACTGCATTAATTAGGGAAGATAAAGCCATGCTGAGTTTGCATCCCAAAATTGACATTCCTACTGCTTAGAACTCACTTCCAGGCCCATCGCGCACTTTAGGACCAACAGGGACAGATTCAGAGATGGACTCTGCTGCTGAGCGCCCCTCTGAGATATCCATAGCAGCTTCTGCATCGAGGTCATCAATATGACTAAAGATCCAATCCACAGCCCGCTCCAGGCTGTTGTTCTGGAAGGCAAAGGCAAAGACTGTGAACTTGTAAATGCCTGTTTCTGAGTATCATTTCACTCCAATGTCACCTGTGACTCTCACCGTGGCTCTAAGCGCTTTCATAGCCTGGTCCCGGGAGAAGCCCATGGAGACAATGGTGGCCACACTGTCTTCTGAAGGAGGGTCTGGACAAGCAATAGTTGATCCTGGTCCACTGGATCCAGGGAGAACTAATGGGTTAGCAAAGTCTGCAGCAGAAAACAGAACACAACACAGAGCAGTTAGATCTTTCCAAAAGGGATACCATCAGAGGTTCAGACTACTTTAAATTCCCACTGCTGCAGTGGGACAGGAAATACAATGACCCAGACACAATAAGCTTTATCATGGCCATGTGGTCTCATACCTGGATCATCCATATGTGACATGACCCAGTTCATTGCAGCCTCAACCCCACTGTTTCCTGTGTAATACACAGCTTTGCGGCAAGCGTCCATGGGAAAGCCCATCTCCACTAGCTGGATAATCACTGACTCATCCAACATGGGGGCTGTGGGAAGACAGAGATTAGAGCCACCCACTCCCACCCAAGCCCAGCCTGCTCCATTTTGTGCAGTCCCATACAGCCCCTCAAGCCACCATTTCCTGTCTTTGTTTCACACATTATCTGACTCTCTGGTCTCCTCATCCTTTACAGTCTTTCTTCTTCAAAAGCGCAGTCTCACACACAGGTACTCCAGGGAACAAGGGGATTCACCCCATCAACTCAGCAGCACTGGCTCTTCCCCAGCCTTCAAACCCTACCCTGTGCTGTGTATTGTGAAAATAAAACACCTCTGCCAGTTAAATCTTGTACAAACCTCAGCTCTGTCCTCTCTAAATGCACTAGACATGCCACATCCCAATCTTCCACAGTACAGGAATCCACAAACTCCCTTGCATAACACCCTTGCATAACAGACATGCAAGGGAGGCAGCCAGCATTCACTGACAGAGGGACAGGAAAAGTCTGAGCAAGTGGAAACCACTAGGATGGCAGACAAGACAAGGAGAGCAAGGAAATGAGTCAAGCATCAGGAAGAGAGGAGGAGAATCACTAACATGTCGGAGAGGAGAAGTGAGGGGAGCAGAAGGAGTCGTCGTCCTCGTTGCCATAGAACCCCAGGCTACCTTTGGGCTCATCTGGTGTCACCAGTGGGGGTGCGATGTCTGGCATTTCTTCTTCTCCATCTTGCAGCCCTGTTCCCTGCAGTGCAGAGATATCCAGCTCCTCTGGCATTTCAATGGAGACATCTGCAAGATAAAGTGTTGCTCAGCCTGCCCATAGGGGCAGAAACAAAAGACTCCCTTGGGAGATCTAGAAGGGTAAGTCACTGGGGATACAACATGCTAGTCTACAGCTCCTTTTGGGGTAGTTACTTTGTTCTTTTCAGTAATGACCACAATACCCATATATGACACTCAATACCTATATGCTCTGTACTCCTTGTCCTTCTTACCAAGCTTTTTGGGCACCCAATCCAGACCAAAAGTGAATTTCTTGATCTGGATCACCAGATAATCTGGGAAAGAGGCGAACCGCGTTGTTCTGAAAGAGATTAACATCACAGCTAGTTTTTATACTTTGTCAGCAATGACTGAGGACATCTAGTTGATTCAAGAAATCAGTGAGTGGGGTGGAGGCATGTCCTAAGGCAGAGATAAACAAACCTGTGCAGCTCTCCTATGCTGAGCTTACAGCTCCTCAAACACAAAATAAATTCTAAAGCAGATGCTCTGACCAGATGAGACAGAATGCAGCATTTACAAAATCTTGGGGGATAAGGAAAAATAGCACATTCTCTATCTTCCAGTCCTGCTTTTTACAAGCTTCCTCAGATTTTAGTATTTAATTAAAAGTCTAATCCTTAAGGAATGCAGTGGAAATAACATCTTTTATTAGACCAACAGGTAAAACTGCAGAAAGTGACAAGCTTTCAAGTGCAAGAGCACTTCTTCAGATATGAAGTGGAAGCAGCAAACGATGACTGAATTTGACTGAACATTATTTAGTTAGATAATTTGAGGGAGAGAGCGTTTGGCATCTCAAACAGAGGGGAATGTTTGTGAAGGGAGAAGCAATAGTAAGAGAGAGATGCTTATTTTCCAGGAATAAATGTAACATGCTGTAAAATTAATTTAAGCAATGGTATATATTCAATGCTAATTCTTACAAAGTGTTTGAACACAATTTACTATTTAAAAGCAAAACAAAATGTTATTTTTTCAAAGTGATTGTTTTACTGACTGTTCATTTTTACTAGCTATTGCTTAATAATAGTATATTTGGTAGAAAAACACGTCCCATTCTACGGATTTTCGGGATTCTTTGAGGACTACTCTTTCATTGCAGAAGAACAGTCAGTAGCATCACAGAAGGAAGCTGCTTAAGTTTGTAATCTTCTCAGGAGACTTTTGCACCACTGCATGTGCTGCTGGCAGTGAGATAAATTAAAGCTGTTTTTCAAGCCCTGCTACTAGCATTTAAGTTAGCATCCTTTAAAATAACTCAAGTGTCCATTACTCAGTGTTTTGCTCAAGCTTTACCAGCTAAAAACTTCCCTTAAAAACAAGTTTGGATACCATGCAGGACTGGTGTTGCCATACCCTGTCAGTACTGATTTTAAAGCTAAATTCTGAATTTAGAACAAAAGCTGCCAGTTTTCTGGAATATCAATGTATTTTTGTAACCTCTCAGCAACTGAAGTCTGATGGCAAGGATTTCACTCGCACTGCTGTTCTGCCCACTGTAATCCTTCAGGAGCAAACACTCCAGCACTGATGGACCAGTTCCCTTCTGCTTCAATTTTCTATGGATACAGGATTTGGAGGACTGCAAAGCTTTGGTAATGCTCCTTCCCCATGCAATGAAAAGAAGTCCCCAAAGATGCAGCTACAGCCAGTTCACCATAGCCTAGCTAGTTACCCACACACACTCACTTGAGAGCCACAGATTTGGCCTGCAAGGCTGTGCTCCAGAAATCATCCACCTGTTCTGGAGCTCCATAGGCCTCTAGGCAGGAGCTGAAAGGCACCTTGGCTCGCACCAGCTCAGGCAGTGGCTGCTTCTCCTCCTCTGCCTGCCTCTTCTTCTCCTCATATTCCAGTAGTTCATCTAGAGAATAAACCGCAGGAGTCAAGGATCACCTCTAGTCCCTAACAAAGCAACTGGTGTAAGCTACATCCAGAGGCATAATAGGCCTACAGATGCACATCCTCAAGAATGGAGCACAAAGTTGGAGCATCTTCTAGTGAGCACTGTTCTGCTACTGCAGTTCTGCTTTGCTGTTAAATCACAGCCCAGGTTGAAATGTAGGAGGGAAAGGCTCTAGAGGGGCATCACTGTGTCACACCACCTCTGAAGAAATCAGCCCAACCCCACAAAAGCAGGTGAAGAATCTGGCTTCAGAAGTGGCAAAGCAATACCTTGAGGAAGTCCCTTTCCTATTTAAGGAGAGAATTTCTGTAAGAAATGCACAATATCTAGCAATAAAGTTTGCTGCTATGCTGGCCTTGACACATTACTGACCTTTGTTGAGTGCAGCATCCATGGGTACAGGCAGCTGCATGATATAGTCCACACGCTGGGTATATTTCACCTTTTCTGTGGCCAGGCACTTCAGCTTCTCCTCCACCAGAAAACGGAAGACCTCATTAGGGTTCTCCGAGCTGCGGCAGTTCCTCTGAAAGAGGGAAGAAATTAGAAAGGTAGATGTAACATCAGAATAGTAGAAATAAGTATCTACAGCAGCAGCAGTTCCACATAGGACATGACTGAAGAGTATTCATTTCTGTACCCAGTCCACTGAAAAAGATAGCAGAGGAAACTACAGCCATCTTCTGTACCCCAGGAACACATGTCATTCTGGCTCCTAAACATGATAATTTACATTTCCAGCTGTGCCACTGCTTGGAGGAATCTCTTGGGAATCAGCCCAGAAAACATGACCAAACATCTCTCTTTATCTGCTCCCACAGGTCCTAGCTGCCCCTTTTCCCTGTGCTCTCTCTCCCTCTCTCTGCTTCAATCGCCACCTTCTCACCTCCACATCTCATGCCCTGTTACAGCAAGAAAACAAAGCCAGGCTTTTCCAAAATTAGAGATACACACTCAGCCATTACCTCCACCATGTTGATGAAGTGCAGAAAGAATTCCTGGGCGTCCTGCTGTCGGTTAGTGGAAAATTCTGGGTGCCCCTTTCCAATGAGGGACTTAAACATGCGTGGAGCAATGCCATTTTGCACACCCTGCAAATAACAAGGTGGAAGAGGAAGGTGGTCATAATTTGCCAAGCATGCATCCTGGCATGCAACACTGTACTCTTAGCCATGCTCTTCTTCACGTGACAGGGCCCTGGTACAAGCCCCAGGACACGTCTTCAGAAACGGTTCTCCCTCCTCTCCCAAATAACACGCATCATGCGCGTATTGTATCCAGGTCTCACCTTCTGATCAGGCTGCTGTTCCCCTTCTGCAGAAGCTGGCTTTGAATACTCCCCAGATAGCAGTCCATGACCCAGTTTGGCTCTGGAATGATGAAGTCACTGTTAGCATCAACCTGCTTTCTTCAATCCCACACACTCCAGGAGCCACAACAACCCATTCAGCTTTAACACTGACATGACTGTCGATCTCACAGAGATTAGCTTTTGCAACTGCACCAGCCGAGATCATTGTATCTTGGTCTCCTATCTCTGGTTCCTTGAGACATCATCCACTGGAAAGTTACTAGGACTTCTGGGCACCAACCTCAACCACTGCTTGCACAGTGGTTAGAAAGAACATAAAGGAACAGCTTCCTTTTCCCCACAGAAGGGCTGCCAGTGCTGAGCCATATAGCAGCTGCGTAACAGCCAAACTATGCTGCAGCCTGACATGGGTAAAGTAGCAGAGTATCTAACTGACTGCATGGGAGACAACAGGGCACACTGAAATTGCCTGAGCCAGAAATAGCATTGCTGTGAGCAGACTGATCACATTTTCCCAAGGCAAAGGTTAAGAATAACTGCATGAGGCACTTAATGGACAACAGTAATGTTCAATTGATTTCTTCCTACACCCAGACCCTCCTATTATTCCACCTCACTCCAATTCTTCCTCATCACTGTTGCCATTTGTCTGGAACCAAACCCTACCAATTCATCCCTTTGCCCAGGCAAAAATCTTTCTGGCTGTCTCAATTCCCTCCTGACTGAACACCTCACCCCAGGCTGTCCAAATTTAGAATCTTCCCTTACCTCTGGACTCTTTTCCACAAATGCCACCTTCCTTTCCTCCATCCCAAACCTCCATGTACTGCTTTGCTGCGTTAAAGCAGATGTAGCAGAGAATCCATGCGTTTAAAATGCAACACCCTCTGAAATCTTGCATTCCTTCTTCTGTATATAGTGCAGGCAATAGCAGGAGAATACCTCTTTCAGGAAGCCTCCTTAAGCATACGTAAGTTACGCACTGAGAATGAATTTTTCTAAATCTGTGTATTTCTTTTCTCTTAGCCATCTCCCTCCATTGCAGAAAGCAAACACTTCTTTGCTGTTAGGCAGATAGAATACACCTACAAAAAATCCCCCCCGCGGTAACAGATGGCACTGCATTTCCCACATAACACATTTAAAAGCCCTTTATGAACACTGAGGTAAACCCTGTTCTCTCCATCTAGGGCTACCTGCAGAACTTTCTTGGCTTACATCCTTATTAATCACTGAGGATCAATGTGTGTGGTGATGGACATGGAAACAAAGAGGCAAAGCTTGAGGGAGAAACCTGCAGCATGGCAGAAGGGGCGCACCCAGGCAGCCTCAGCCTTCCTTCTCTCACCAAAAGTCTACGTACACTTGTGTGCTGAAGTCCTGTGTGGGATCCGAAGGTGCACTTTGGAATATCTTCTCCAGCTTGTCCACATACCTGCAAAACAAACCAGAGCAATCTAAAGGACATACGGATTCATCCAGTAAAGACACAGTTCTGATTCTGATTCCTGCAATAGAAGCTCACAGGTCTAGGAGACCTTTGAACTGATCCCAGGGCATCCCAGGCCAATGGAAAGGAGCGATTAAGCTCACTTACTTTCTCTGGAAGTCTGGGATACTGAACAGCACCTGCATCACAGAATTGAGGTAGCAACTGTTGCCCAGGTTACGGATACCAGTGTACCCAGGCCCATAGAGGGGCTTGAGCTGCACACCAGACTCCTGGATGAGCTCCCACTCCCCAATGCGTTGATTCATGTCTATTTCCAGTTCTGTCATCGTCTTGTCTGTCTGTGGAGGGAAAGAACAGGAAAAAACCCTCAAAGAAGACTCAAGAGAACATTTGAGGTGTGAAAAGGCCAATGCATTAGAGAAACATAAAGGGTCAAATTAATTCTGCTTGATTAAATTAGAAGAGGAGAAAGATACAAGAATTCTTTTCAAATATTTGAATATCTGGGACAGAAGGAGGAATACTAAGAAACATGGGAGAAATCTGAACCATCCTCTAAAAAGGGGCACAGAAATCACACACTAGCACTAAATCTAGGGAGCAAAGCTAGGAGCCTCGGCACCTCCCTGCCTAGAGTACTGACACAGAACCACAAGGAAATAAACCTCAGGGACAGGAAAGAAAGGCAAAAAAGGCAATGGATGAAGAGAGACAGACAAGGCAACTCTCTACCTGATAAAAAACTCATTTTCTTGATCAGGAGTGGTTCTGCATAGCCACAGGAAGCTGGGATCCAGCTAAGAAATCTTAGAGTTGCTTCTCTCCCTCTCTGGGCCTATACAGGAACACCCCCTCACCTTCTGCATCTTGAGCATGTCAATCCCAAAGTGAGCAAGGTGTTCTGCCAGGTTGGGATCCAACACCATGTCATCCTCATCATAGGAGTAGACATCTGTGCAGGAACACAGAGGAAAAGGAAAGACTTATGGCCCATGATCTAAAATTCACTCTGGATGAAGAGAACTGAGTGCTCAGAACTGGGAGCTCTGACAGACTGAGCAGTTGGATTTTGCTCTCTTTTCTCAGGAGAGTAGCACGACAGACAGAATATTGAGATTCCTCCCAAACATGTGACAAGACAAACAACCTTCTTGTTGATCAAGGTACAGAGATACATGTATGTCTGGAGAGAGGAAAGTGAGTTACTGTGCTATATACTGTCTACTCAGGTTTTGGACACAAAATTATTTGATAAACATCCCACCACATAAAATGAGACAGCAATCTGGATAACTGTTCTAAAATCCTTCAAATTACAAGGGAGGGAAGGAGGAAGGCAAGGTTTTATCAGCTGGTTCTTTGCTTGCCACAGGAAGCAGGCCAGAGTGGGAAAGTTCATGACAGGATGACACTGCATGTTCCAGGTCATAACATGGGCAACACCAGCCTAGTACCTGGTACCTAGTACCTAGTACCCTTACTTGCCTTGTCAGAGACCACTGTCAGCCTGAGTGGTGCCTGGCATCTATAACCCTCACTGGATCCCCTTTCTCACCAGCCCCATCAGGAGTAATTGTTCCCAGTTTCACAGCCAGTGGGTAGCCAGTTTCCCGGTAATGCTCGACTGCATGATTGTTGCCACCACTGCCATCAAAATAGCGCCGACCACAAAGAATGGCTCCATCAGTCATGTTCAGCCACAGGTTCTCCCTCATGTCACACTTGCTGCACTTCCAGCCACTATTGACAAGGAACAGAGGAAAAGAGCTGTTACAGTGAAAACCTTTGGGTTCTACTTCCCAAGTCCTCTCCATTACTACCCACTAACCATAGTGCAAAACTTTCTGCAATCTCATTTCTCTTTTACTTCAGAACACTGAGCATCCTGAAATACTGTAGCTTGCCCCTTCCCCTGAATTTACTATGACAAGGCACAGGCAGGGCCTCACAAAGGAAATCCCATCTTCTGCTGCAGTTTCAGGACAGGAGAAGAAGGTGATCAGGGTGGGTCTGGGATACAGAGCGATACACCTAGATTCAGTACTATGCTCACCATGGTGGGATGCGGACATCATTCTGAAGTTGGTGCAGGGAAAAAGCGTGTTTGGAAATACGTCGAACCTCCCCATCCCAAGCCTGTACCTCCTGCTTCCGTGAGGCTGAATCTGCTGTCAGGATGGCCTCGACTGCACTGGCAATCTAGAATTAGAAGAGCAGGAAAAAAAAAATGTTGGGCACAAGGAAAAAAGCTTCCAGTACCACAGCACTCCACATTTAGGCTCAGAACTGCAAGTCAGTTGCATAAAGGCAGCATTTGGGAGCCTCAGTCACAGAACACGACTCAGTACTGTGAAGCACTGTTAAAGTGCTTTATGTATGTGTTGAATAATCCTGCTTACTTCAGGCTGAGACTTCACAGCAGCTCTGCAGAATTGCTTTCACAGGGCAGCAATTCCTACACTGTAATGGTGCACTTCCTCCCTACCAATAGAATACACAGCCCTCCACCCAAACATACCCTGTCTCTGACCATGTCAGGTAGTCCCTCCAGCCCATCACGGGGAATATCCAAATGCTCTGGGAAAATAACTATTTTTACATCTTCATCATATTCAAACTTTTCCTCTGTGACGTCAAATCCACCTTCTACACCTAGAGGAAGAAAAAACATTGTGGTAGCAGGTAAAACAAAAGAGCTTGCAAGGCTTCTTTGCCCATAGCTTACATGAAATAAGGCACCACGACTAAGGCAAAACTCTAGATCAGTGATCCACAATCTTTCTTCCATGTCCGGATCCTAAAATTTCTGTCATAGGTGTGGACCTCACAGAAGCAAATATAAACCTAGTGACAATAGGCTTGATTTTACCAGCTATTTTTACAGATGCTTAGAAGGAAACTCCAGACCCTGACTACAACCAGAAAAAAAGACCTCTTCTAGAGAGAGCGTGGACAGAACAGGGCCATGATAATGCACTGCTGTTCATCCTTCACAGTATACCCAAGGTGATGAATGGAGATGAGCACAAAGAGATCGTGTTCTAACCCAGTGCGAAGGTCTAGCCTATCAGCATCCTTAAGGAGCTTGGCTCTGCTTCTTATGTCTTCCAGAAAGGACAGTTCAATGTCCTGAACTCAAACAAGGAGAACCAGGAGTTCTTTTGGGAGCAGAACACCTGGAATTACAGAAGAAGTCTTAGGAAAGGCACAGCACTATTATTTTCTCTTGCCCACCTAGCTATGCTTTCCAGAGGATGCAACAGAAACGGAGGTTCCATACACAACAGGTTATTTACCAGTTGTCAAGAGTCACCAAAAATTTACTTTTGCAATGGAGAGAACAGTCTCTGATTTACATAGGTACTCACAAAAAAACTCTTGGCTTTTCCTGTTCTCCAGGAGTTCACACTTTACATTCCAGAAGGAAACTGGGCAGAGGGCATGTTGCTTATTAGCAACCTTAATCTCCTATGTTTTCTTTTACTGCATTTCCTTTATTTCTTTGAAAACGGCATGCTGTGGCTGCAATAGATCTCTGCAACAGATCTCTGAAGGCAATAAGAAACTCTATTGCTGTAACTCTACGGATTTAATGCCTCTGCCTTAAGAAGCCTCTGGGCATCACAATTCTGAAAACCATTACTGCATTTGATAAAACATTATCGACAAAAATATCTGGTTCCTACAATTATCTCCTGCAACTCTCCCCTCAGATACCTTACAATGTTTAGACTATGCACAAACTGCCATGTATGAATGCACATGCTGCAAGCCCAAGTGATTTTAGAAATACCTGAAAAGTCACAAGCATCATGCAACAACATACAGAAATAATCCTTTTCTGTGCCTCTTCAGCACATCCCAGAGAGATCTCCTGTCATCACTTCGTTGAGTAAAGCAAGGGGTACAGGATATTACACAACTCCTGAACTCTAAATAAAGTAAAACAGACTACTGAAGCCCTCTAGGGTGGTTATCTGAATCTCCTGAGGCTCCAGATGAGGAAGAGGGTCTTCAGCTGGCAGACTGTCTCCTACCCCTTTTTCCTTCCCATACATACAAAAGAGCTTGCCCTGGGAGGTCTGCTGCCTCCATGGTTGTATCTAAGCATCACAAACTCCAAGAGTCTTTCAACCAACACATTAGCACGGGGGGCAAGCAATATAGATTTTTTTCCCTATGGAGTGGGAGGCTGAGGTACAGAGTGACCAAGGGGTACATTTTGCAGTCAGTGATGTTTTGCTCCTAAATCTTTCCAATACTTTTAGAACTCTCCTACATCAGGATTAGTCCACCACTACTGATTAAGTACTTCCCTCCACCCCTCCGAATGAAAAAAAAACACCTAACTCCTGGATCTGAGATCATTGCCTCAACCACAAAGCCAATACTTTCTTTTATTGTCTCCTGCTCCATTCACACCGCTAAGATGTTATCACCAGCAGCTATTTGCTAATCCAGTGAGAACATTAGTCTCAAGACCTTTGCAGAACTGAGGACGCATAAATAACTCATAATGCAGACTGAGACTAATACTTCCCAAAGCAGCACACATAAGCATTAGCTATTTGAAGAAAGGTGGGTTCTAGTCTTCATTTTGTTAGAAGTGACCTCCAGGAGTCCATTCACCTTGCTGTAAAAACAGGGAGCAGTTGAAAGTCTTAAAACTGGTTATTTGCACTGTGGCAGCAGTGGGGTCACCAGGCTTCTGCTACATAACGGCACAGCTAGGGAAAAAGTGAGCAAGAAGCAAGCGTGGCTTGGTACAGCTTCTGGATTTCCCTCTAGTGGTCAGCCTCCAGTGAAAACCTGTTACTGCTAAGAACGTTCCTATCCTCTGCTTTATAGATCTCCATAATGGTTCAGAAATTACTAGCTGATACTGCTCCAAATAAGCAATATCTTCATTGGTTCCCATGACAGCTTTTTCAGTTGGTGCAAAACAATAACGGAATATCAACACTGTTCTTCCAAAAAAGACTTCCTTTTAATATTTAAAGTTCTCATGTATTTCCTCCACTATCAGCTTCATATTTCAAAGAACTAGCCAAAAATGTTAATACAGCATTTACCAGTAATTTCTTCCCCTTCTATACAAATAATACTAGTTCAATTTCCAAGACGTTTAAAAAATACTTTTTCTATCAGAAACTTCAAACTTACTTTTTTCAAACTTATACATTTTTTTCGGACTTACTTCTGCCCCACACTGGATACATCCATATTAAGCAACAGCCCCACGTGGCTTATATCCACACCAAGCTGAGTCAGGTACACAGTTAAGAGAGCAGGCAAAACACATTTATCTACAGAAAACATGATGCAATTTTGAAGACAGAACAAAATTACCATCTCAACTGTTCTGCAGTAACTGCCCACCTAAGACATACTAGAAAACATTAAGTTTGAATTCAGTTAGGGATACTAGCTTCAACTAGCCTAGATCAGGAAAGGGAAAAGAGACATGCTATGAGGCCAGGCAGCTCCAAAGGACTGATCAAAAAAGACAAGAAATATATGGTACACGAGTGCATTCCTACCAATAGCCAAGCGAGTTGGTTTCTTCCTTGGGGGGTCTCCAGCACTGGAATTAGCATCTTCTTCCTTCTATTTCATTGAGAAGAAATAGGGATATAGAGTTAGGGGGACAGGCACGCTGTGGCAAGCCTTAAGGATTGAAGTTAAGCTACTGTGAAGACAGAAAGAGGCCAGGCAGAAATTGCTGGGGCAATCCATACAACAACTCAACATAAGCAAAGCTGAATATCCGGTGAATCCCAACTCACCAAGAAAAATAATAGTTATATTTGAGGAGAGAACACTCTATATTTGATTGAATACAGAGACATATCCCACCTCTCAGTTTCAAAACAAGTTTGACTTTATTTATTTTTCTGTACCACCACCCGCACTTTTATTTTTTTACCGGTTTACATGTTCTTTTGAGGTGCAGATAGACCCGCTGGCCTGTTTTCTGAAAGTGCTTTTCCACATATTGTTTCCCAAAGCCCAGGAACGTGTTCATGCAGATATACAAGCCACCATCTGACTCCTGGAAAGAAGGAGAGATTAGAACTGAAGAGAGATGGTAAAGAATGCCATTCCAACTGTTAGGACAGGCACATGCTTACCTCTAGGAACACTACCAATTATTCATTAAATAATGGCTACAGTTCATTCCTATATATCAGCCACTTAGTAACCAGTCTGAAATATGATGACAAGCCATAGTCTGGATGTCCTAGAAGAATGAGTACTCCTATCAAGATGATGTATTTGTAAACCTATTGCCTATTCATACATGGCAGGATGCTACCCAATCTGGAAAGTCTGATGAGATTTCTCACTCAGGAGCTTATCTCGCAAAAGGCCCTTAGCACGCACAGTTCACATGGTCAGAGCACAGTACAATCTTTACCAAAAAACTGTGTCACCCTGTCTGAGGGCATAGCTCCCACTGTCACATGGAACTTTGCCAGACTACAGCATGGGGAAGGTTAACAGACCACTGCTTATTTTTACTGTTGCTTTCAAAAGCTTGTGAGTAGCTCTGAAACGGATACAGAGTGAGCCCTCTCCGCCCCACAAGCACCTGGAAAACTCCACACTCATCCGGCAGAGACACTGTTTTTAAATCAAAGAGGGGAGGGACCCAAATACAGAGATTGGAAAAGTGAGAAAAAGCTAAGCTCTCAGCCTGTTTCCCAACATCATTGACAAGCATTACTGTAGGACTCAGGGAGGGAAAGAGGGCCAGACTTTCGTGCATTGCTTCCTCGAAGGACCCACATCTTCCAACAGCAGCACATTTCTCCTGGTGGGCTGGGGCACAGCCCTGATGGGCGCCTGTGGAGGAGGCCATGGGGGGAACTTGCCCTCCCGCCGCCTGGGCCTCCCCAGGTCCGCCCAGGCCAGGCGAAAGGAGGGAGGAGCAGGGATGCCAGCGGGGTGGAGACGGCTGGAGCAGGGACCACTGCCATCTTAATGACACAGCACCGACTCGCCCCCCGCCTACTGGGCCCTGCCACGCCGAGAGGCCTGCAGGGCACCGCAGACCTGGCCGGGCCGGGCCCCCGGCCCGCTCCCCGCCGCCAAGGGCTGGGCCCGGGGCACGCCCCGGCCCCGTGCCCCCTGCAGGACTACAAGTCCCGACATGCCCGCACAGCGGGTTGGGGGCAGATGGACACACCCGCCCTCCAGGCACGGGCGGCCGGGCCAAGCCGGGCAGGGCCGCCACCGGCGGGGACCAGCGACCTGCCCACGCCCGTTCCTGCCCGGGAACTACAGCCCCCAGCGCGCCGCGGCCGGGAAGGGCGCGCCGCGGGGCACGCT
>VXAL01003120.1:495846-522217 GCA_013399475.1 Chauna torquata | reverse complement strand
CGGGGAGCCCGCCTGGCGTAGCGCCCCGCCGGGGGCCTGCCCCGAGCCGTCCGCCGCCTTGTGGCAGGAGGCAGAGCGGCCCCCCTCGCCCACCAGCGGCAGCGAGGCGCCCGCTCGGCCCGCCCGCCCCTCCGGGCCGGCTTCGGCCTCGGGTAAGTGCCGTGCAGGGACGGCGGGGGTGCTGGGGGCAGCTGTGAGTGTAGGGGAAGTGCAAGAGGAGCCTTCTCCCGCGGCCTGGGGTGGGGACCGGCTGCTCCTTGTGGAGGAAGAAGGTCCTGTACCGTACAGAGAGCCGGTCTGAGCTGGGCTTGGTGAGACCACGGAGCTGCAAGTTAGCCCTGCAGTCTTCTGCTGTATGTGAAGTCAATGAGCTGGCTTTCAAGACTGGGTAAACAAGTGCTTGCTGTAAGTAGTAGGACTGGTCAACATAGAGCTTGGTGTGGGAAGCGATGCACTAAGAGCTCTGTTGGCCTGGATAACTGCACGGTCCCAGTGATATGAGTAGGTCAGGGCCCTGAATGCTGTCCCCATGCATGTACTGTCTCCAGGCTAGCTTCCTTACAGAGACTTTGTCTATTTCTCTTGGTTTAGCAGTCTCCGGCTGCCTCACACAGCCTCTCCTTGAGGCTCTGTAACTGGTAGATTAGAGGTCCCTTTGGGAACTGTTCTTTTATCTAACTGGTTTTTGTCAGGGATTGAAAAACTACATTTCTGATCCATAGTCAAAATCGAGATGTAAATATACAGAGATGTTCTTCCCCTGTCTGAGACAGGCTTACGGTTTTGGAGATTTAGTCAGGGGGACCTTGCAGTTTCTCCTCAGGGAATTGTTGGGGAGAGAAGACAGGAAGCACATCTAAGTGTTATGACTGAGTCTTTAACATAAATCATGCTTCAGAAAACTGTGCTGAGCATCTCTCATATGAGGAAAGGCTGAGAGTGCTGGGAGTCTTTGGTGTGGAGAAGAAAAGGCTTGGGGGGGTCTTGCTGATGCCTATAATATAAATACTTGTAGGGAGGGTGTAAAGAGGGTGGATCCAGGCTCTTTTCAGTGGTGCCCAGTGCCAGGACAAGAGGCAATGTGCACAAACTGAAACACAGGAGGTACATTCACTGGAACAGGTCACCCACAGAGATTGTGGAGTCTCCATCCTTGGAGATGTTCAAAAGCCATCTGGACATGGTCCTGGGCAACCTGTTCTTGGTGGCTATGCTTGAGCAGAGGGGTTGGGCCAGATGGCCTCCAGAGGTCCATGCCAACCTCAGCCTTTATCTCATTCTGATCTTTTTACATCTTGGATAACATTTGTTCTGTAGGCAAGCAGACTAGATCACATATGTTAGGAGGCGCTTAAAATTCAGTACCCTCTAACTTTGTTGTGACATTGACTTGTTTCCTTCTACCACTAGGGAGCAAGCACGTAAGATGCAAGGCTAGCAACAAAATCATGGCAATGTCTGGTGGAACTGGCCGCTCTCCCTTCAGCATACTACAAGGTGATAATTCCCCCAGTGCTCCTGCCCCTCGCCAGGTAAAGCTTAATATGTCATACTGTGGGAGGGAGAATGGGCTGAAATAACAAATCCTTCAACTTCTGTATTTTGTATGGCCCCATGCTGGAGCTGTAGCCTGCTATATCTGTAGAGCCTGGTGACTTCCTAAGTATTTTTCTGTGGGGCAATCTTGTCCCTGGATCCCTTCAAATCTTGTTCAATGTCTGTATCTTCTACCTTACCATAATATTACCCCTTTCAGTGCATCCTTTCTCTTTATGCTCTAGAAAGAAGTCCATCGCTCACACATTGGAGTGTCAGACATTGTCAGACAAAGCTGAATGGCCTGAAAATAGATTACGTGTTTCACTGAGAATTGATTAACCCTCAGTTAGCTTGTGTTTTACATGGGTTATTTTTTTCCTCTCTAGGCTAAGAGACACATGCTGGGGGAGAACCTTGAGGAGAAGGAAGTGGCAGTGGATCTGAGCAGGAGCCTCAAGGCTGGGAACTGTGCTTGGAGTGACTTGAACAAAGAGAACCAACAGTGTCCTTTTGTGGAGAACTAGACATGCTTTCCAAGGATCTTGCTGTCTCTTGCTGCTGTGTTTTGAGAATCTTCTAGGGTGAGGAATCCTGCAATAGACTGAAACTCCAGACTTGTTGCTTTCCCTCCCGCCATTGGGGAAAGGGGGGAAGAGCACTCTTTGCGTGTCTTATGTACAGTACAGGCTTTGGCTCTCTGTATGTTGGCTGTATTGACTGTACAGTTCTTATCTGTAGCAAATAAATTCTTCTTAAACATTTGACTATATCTATTCTGATAGGACAGAAGGAACATCCTGCTTGCCCAATGCATTGTCTTCGTTGGACCAAGATTCAGGAACTAATAGTTTAGCCTTTCATTAGCTCTAATACTCAGCTCTGTTGCCTGCCAGTAACATACCACAGTAGAGCTGAGAGTGCTGAGAAAGGTTTGACCCATGTACTACTGAATGGTCTGGGGAACTACAGCTTTGTGCAGGAGACTGATGCATCTAGAGTTACTTCTGGACTTCTGCTGCACCTGCTCTGACCTGAAACTAATGTATGTACAGGACTGTAGCTTATAGCAAAGATCTGGCATGACAGCCAAATCTAAAATAGGGTGAGGAATTACTGTATTGGCATTAACATCTTCACCTTCTACTGAAGGTCAGTGAGGTGCAGTGACTTCTTAGCTCTGCTAGCAGAGCCTTGGGACCCCAGGATATGGCTATGAGCCAATAACTGGAATAGCAGCTAAACATAATGGCTGTGTCAGATCTCCAAGGCTTGCAGGGATACTTCAGCTCCCTATCCCAACTCTAGTGCAGTAAACTTCAGGACTAATGGGCTGTTCTCAACCACAGAGAAGGTGTTCCTCACCTACATTTTGGACTTAGAGGTAGAATGAGGCCTGTGTATGAGATGCTCTCAGGAGAGGGTGAGTAGATAGTATTCACAGGAGGAGAGTTTTGTTTGCAGTAGCTTGTTGCAATCCTGGAAATAAGTCTGTGGTGCTTATGACAGCTTTTTTATTTGTCTGGGCTATGAAGATCTAGAACAGACTTGACAGCAGTGGCTGATGGCTACTGGTTAGACAGGGTCACCACAAAATACAGGAATGAGACAAAAAGAGAAGGAACAGCAAGAAGCAAATAAGAATAAATATAACATCCCCTGGTATTCTGGCAGGTTTGAGGGCTACCCTTTCCCCCATTTATGCATAGATAAGACTTGAGCTAAGTTCTTCCCAATGGAAAATGAGCCCAATTTATACTACCTGTTTGGTAGAGGTTGTAGGATATAAATCTCAAATCCAGTGTCTCTCTGGGGCTCTCTGCAGGGATATGACAGCCACATGGAGAAGCTAGGTATAGTTAAACCAGGGACAGAGCTTAATCTGGGACAGAGGTGTTGGATAAGGGGTCCTCAGAGGGATGGGTGTCAAATGTGGGTAGAGGTGTTTGAAGGAAGATGCAGGGTGTCTGAACAGTACTGTAAAGTCCTGAGATGTGACAAGTGTTTTGCAGGTCTTCAAGCCTGCAAGAGGCTAGAAACTGCTGGGCTTGTTTAGTGGTGGAGAGAACAGGTGATGTGTGCTCCTGCTCCCCCCTCCCCTGACCTCTCTTCCTTTCACTCTGGGAGACCCCTACAAGAGACCTGTGTATAGAGACAAGTGGGAGTGATGAGTAGGCATTTCTGTTGTGCTCAGCTGATGATGCTGTCTGCCATGGGCTGTGCTTCTGCGCTGCTCTTTCCCTCTCTGCTGCTGTCCTCAGTTCCAAATCTTGAGAAAGCTGTCCCAGGAGCCAGTAGCAACAGCCATGCCGTCTGCTGTCACCCCCAAGCAGCTCACTCTGTTGTCATGGCCAGACAGGATTCCTGGCAGAAGGGGAAGAGGAGATCAGTGGAAGAAATGGGGCTGGGAGAGGTGAAGGGCTTGACCAAGCTGAGTGCACTCACTGCAGGCCATGCACCTAGCTGTGTATTGTGCTGTCTGTCCCTGCATAATGTGCCTAACAAGCTGTATATGACTCATAAAAACAAATGTGCAGAAGAATATTTGTGCAAGGTGTATGACTATGGGATCTGGCTGAAGAAAATGTTCTTGGTCTGGCTAGCTAAATCCTCAACACAAGAGATATTGCTGCCACATGCCTTGCCATGGAACTACTGTAGGACAAAGAAAGGATTGTGTCCTTGATAAAGCTAACAAATAGAAATGCTGTTGGAGATCAAAAGGTGGGCTGTGATATAAATTTTCAGAGGCTGGGAGCCACATCTGGAAGAAAAATGGTAATTGGGTGTATCTTTTGCATGAGCATCACAGAATATCCACAGCTGATGGATAGAAGCTCAGGGCTTGGTGCCTGGCCACCAAGTGGCACTGTGAGCAGCTGGAATGGGCAAACAGCAGAGGCTAGGAGAAAGTATGAAATAATATTTATGCTTGAAAGCAATTTAGCTATTAGGAATATTGATGCTCTTTTCCTTTTTGAAACAATGGTAAGCAGGCTAAGCCTTTAAAAAAAACTAAAGCCAACAGTTCTTAAGATAGTTGTAGTACTTATGGTGTGTTCTTTAAGCACAAGAAAGCGTTGTTGAGCTTTGGTTAGTATAGGATGTTTCCCTTTTAGAAAAATAAGGGCCTTTTCCTTGCTTTGGTAGGGATAGAAGACCTTGCAGAGAATAAAAGAGGGACCCCCAGGAGCCACTCACCCACACGTTCTGCTTTCAGGGAGTCCCAGATGTTGCAGTTGAAGTCATCATATCCAGCAAGCAAGAGACGCCCACTGCGGGAGAAGGCGACTGATGTGATTCCACAGATGATGCTTTCATGAGAGTACACTATGAGCTCCTGGTCTGCCCGGAGGTCAAAGAGACGGCAGGTGGCATCATCTGAGCCAGTGCAGATGGCTTCACCATTAGGGAAGAACTGAGGAGGGCACACCAGATTTTAATCAGGCTGTGTCTTACAGATTTCCTTGACATCTTTCACCCCTCTGCTAACCACCAGAAAGCCACAGAGGTAGGAAAACCCAGTAAGATAAGACAGTGGATCTTAAAAGTTCAGTCTCCTGAAGCTGGAAAGTGACGCTTCTCCTAAGACCAAGTAGATCCTCTCCACATTAAGAAAGCCCATGGCCTAGGGGCTAGAGCTATTACAAAACGTCCCAGTGCTTGAGGAAAGATTGTCTCTAACTCCATCTGCTAGTCTGGGGCTCGGCAGGCATCCACCTATTATCCCTCAGATAAAGTCTGGCATGATTCAGAGTTTTGAGAGGCTCACTGGGCTGTCTGAACCTCATGTCCAAACATTCTCATACATGCTTCCTTGGTGTGTCCTGCCTGCAATCCCCAGAGCCAAAAAAAAAAAAAAAAGCTCTTCAGGAGCAGGTGTGGCAGAAGAACATATAACTGGCAGGATAGCCATGGCACAAGTGGGAAAAGCTGTACATTGCAGTAAGTTGGCAGACTCATTTAATTAGAAAGAGATTAAACTGATACACTTCTTATCCTGCCACCTCTAGGGCTCTGGTTTGAATCCTTGCCTCTGAGTGGGGATACTTGCCCCCAAATCTCTCGCCAACCTCACTTGAAGATTTCCTCTTCCAATGATCTCACTGTGATCCCAGGTTACCAACTCTGCATGCTGAAGCTGACTGAAACACTCAGCTAAATTAGGTATTCCTGCTACCTCACTTGTGTCAAGGCCCCTAGATCATGCTTGAACTGTGGTTCCCAATAGCTCTTTTGAGCAAAGCTGCATCAGCATTTGTGTTACTGTGCTGAGCTTCACAGATGATGGTGTACTGGCTGAGTCCAAGCAGGGTTTGGAGAATGGCAGATGCTTTGGTGCCCCAGTGTCTGGGAAGAACTGTCCTCCAAACATCAGTGAACTCAGGCCCTCCTTGCTTCAGGCTGGATCCTGAGACCCTTCTTCCTCACATGACTGTGACAGCCTCTTTCAACCTTGACCTGAGACACTATTTCATTGCTGGTCCACCCTCCATTTTCTGTTTCCGCCTCCCACCAAGCAGATGGCATACGTACACAGATGGCATTGATATCAGACTCATGCCCTGAGAAGGTCTGACGGCAGGTACCCTCCCGTACATCCCACAGTTTGGCAGTAGCATCACAGGCCCCAGAGATGAACAGTTTGAAGTCTGGGGACACCGCCAAGCTCATACAGTCTCCAGTGTGACCGAGGAACACAGTCTTCTGCTGCCCTGTCTCAATGTCCCAGAGTGCACTGTGGGAGAGGAGAGAACTTCTCAGAGGCAGACAAGGCAGACCAGCTCTGTTAGCTGGGATGAACAACGGTCCTTCTTGCAAACAAAAGGAGGGAAGTCATGGGCTTGGCTACCACATGGGAAGATAGGTGAGAGTATACAAAAGGAAATATCTTCACAGCTGTTGCTCTTCATACCTTAACTGAAGCAGAGTTAGACTAAGGCTGAGGGTGTGGGTGGTTTGACAGTATTCCCGTAACTGCGACAATTGAAGGGGATACTGAGAGGAGGTAAGAAAGACCCAAAGAAAAGCAGCCAAAAAGTCTGCCCTATCCACACTTGTAGGATGCATGGGACGTGTTCACGGGGATTCCACAGTACAGGGAGGTAAATGAGCCCCTTGTAACATTGATCTCTGATGGAAATGCCACATCCTGACTCACCCTCATTCATGAGATTCTTCCAAAGCAGGTGTTGGGATGGGGTGGGGGTGAGTAAAGACTCAGAACTGCTCAGAGTCACAGCACAGCACTTGAGAACCAAGAACCGAAGGATTCAGGCACTGGCTTTGCAGAGGTCCCTTGCATAGGGGGTAGGATTTGGGAAGGGAACCATGTATGTATGCTCAACATAAATTTAGAATGCTTTCTGTCCTGGGATAAACGACACTGTGCTTTGTGAAAGCTGGGGACATGGTCTCTACTGCTTCACCAGTAGACCTGCATCTTGATCTGACCTCAACAGGGAAAAGCAGCACCTGCTCTGCTAAGGGAGGAAAGAGGAAGCTGGCTTCCTAAGTTGCTCTGTGTGGCCTCCAGGTAAAACAATTAATCCTTACATATAACGGGAAGGAGGATGCTGCAGAGTAAAAGAACATCACGTACTGAGCTCTAGGAGCCAGAGGGGCTGCACAGTGTCTGCTCCTGAGATCACAACACCCTGAGTGAGGTGGAATTCTCCCAAAATGCAATATGCTGGGAGTTTTCAATGCCTGTGATTGCTTGTGTTAATAAGATGCAGAAGATAACACTCACCATGTGGTATCTCCAGAGCTAGTCACAATATTGTTGTCATCAAGAAATCGGCAGCAGGAGAGGTAACCTGGGAAGTGGAAATAAGCAAGTATGAGAAACAGGACAGGGCCAGAGGAGAGGTTTGGAACCAGATGGCACCCAGGCTGCAGTAGTCAGCACACCCACCTGTATGGGCTGAGAGTTCCCTGCTCACTTTGACATTGCCTTCACGAGTCTTGAGGTTGTAGATGGAGCACATGTTGTCAAGGCCCCCACAGGCCACAAAATTGCCTGAGGGGGCATAGGCACAGGTCATGACCCAGGAAGAACGCAGAGGGATGGCATGAACCTGGGAGGACAAGAAACCATGTCTGGACTCTGGAAGCAGAGGATTTGGGAGAGCAGGGCAAGGGCACTAGCTCTGAGGGGACCCACTCTGGTTTGCTGCATCAATCTGACTCTTACCTTGTTAGTTGTGTATGTGTCCCACACAATCAGCTTCCCATCTTGTGAGGCACTGACCAGGAGTCTGTGAGAGAGGAACAAGATTGTGTTAGTAGCTCTCTTCCTGTCAGAGCCTTCTTGCCTTTCACACTCATGTGCTGCTGGGCACCCAGCAGGTCCGTAACATCTCTCTCACTTGGAGTCCGTTGACCAGTGCATAGCATAGATCTTGGCCAGGTGCCCACGCAAAGTCCTTCGGGTCCGCATCTGAATGCGACCAACAACCTCCACTCCAGACACAATCTGAGGAAAGAGTAGGGGGAGAGAAAGAATTAGTCTTGGACTGTCAGGAGCTGTACCGCTCCCCACATCCCTGCATCCTAATCGCTTCCTAACTGGAGAGAGTGAGTCCCCCTTGGAGTGGTGCTAGCTGACCCTATGCACATCCACCTGCCAACCAGCCCTGTCCCTTACCTGAGCAAGTGTTGTGTCTGCACAAGCTTTCCGGGCATCCTGGAGAAAAGACAAGAGTGAATGAGACAGGAAAAAGTCATGTGATGAAGGCAACAGCAAGTAAAGTTCAGGGACATTCCTGAAAGGCTCGTTTAAAGTGGGAGCTGCAAGACATAGGAACTGGGGTTTTGCTGGGTTTAAATAGTGCCCAGCACAGGGGGCTTCTGATGTGTGACCAGGGCACCTAGCACCAGTCAAACAAACAACAGGGAGGTGAGTGAAAAGCTGTTCAGCATGCAGTTCCCTATGCAACATTTTTCCCATGGATCCTCCAGCCTGGCAGAACAACAGCTACCTCTGCGACAGAGGCGGTCTGGGGATGAATTAGAATCTTCGCTCCCCTGTGGATATGATGCCCATGTCCACTTCCTTCTCAGCCTTGTAGAGTCTCCTTTTTTCTCCCTTCCTCTCCCCTTCTTCCCTCCATACTATGAAGATCTCCACTAGCACTTAAAGGCCTGTGCAGAACTGCAGAGGGCTCCAAGGATGTACATGGCGAAAGCTCGACTCTAAGTTGAGGCTGAGGAGGTGAACTTGGAGACTTGAACAAAAGGGATAGACACTCTGTCAGCATTTTCATGACTCTTGCCAGCATTACCGCAATCTGCTTCTTCAGCTGCTCAGCCTCCTGCTTCATCTGTTCCATTTCCCCCATCTTTCTGAGCTAGGGGTGGCTCTTCCACGTGGGGCAACCTCAAATCTGGGAAGACAAATCAAAGGAGAGAGGTGTGAGGTAGAAAGGGCATTAATATGACTGCTCAGTTATGGAAATGTAGGTGTCTCTGGTAAGGGCTTAGCAGCCATTTCTTGGTTGAATGATTGGAAATGTTGTGATGTATCTAGTCAAAGTCCTTAGCATATGGGAAGGTCATACTGGACCTGATCAAAGGTCCATTTGATCTTGTGTCCTGCTTACTTGAACACCAGGAAGCGGAAGACCTCCAGAACCTCTTGCTGAGGTTCTGCTGCGTTTGCCCCCTCATTTCTTTATTTATAGCCTACCCATGCCAGGATCTACAAAGTCCTTCTGCCTGTCCATGGCCAGACTGTCCATCTAAGCTCCAGGAGGGGGAAACTTGATAAGGGGAGCTGAGTGACTCTGGCACCAATTTCTTGTCCTTTTTCATAGATAAAGCATCAACAGGCAGTGCTCACCAGTTCTTTATCCATCAAGGAAATCTGGGGGCTGTTGAGGTGCTCTGTCAGGGTTCCTTTCTAGTTTCCCCTCAGAAAAAGAAAAAAAAGTGGATGCCTAGTGAAGGATCTAAGAATAACATAGGCGGATAGTGATATTTCTCCTACTTTCCTAGCCCCAGCTTTTCATTGTCTTCCAAAGCTAAAGGCAGCATTACTGTATGCAAGTCTGTGATGGATTTTTCGTCTATACATTTGTCCAATCACTTTTTGTGCCCTTGTCAAAATTTAGCATCCTCAGTGCCCCATGGTGAGGACTTCCATAGCTTAGTGGCGTGCTCTGTGAAGAAGTTCGTGGTTCTGATACTCCCAAATGGCACTAGATCCACTTGGTGCTTCCCAGCTTTTGAGTTGGAAGAATCGGCAAATAATTGGTCTCTATTCTCCTCAATGTCACTCAGCATTTTATAGATCTTTGTCATATTCGTCTTCATCCATCTCTTTTGCAGACTGCAGAGCACACTTAATCATTCCTTCCATGTAAGCTGTTACATCCCATCACCTCTGCTGTTCTCTAAGTCCTTTTCAGTTGCTTACAGAGCACAGAAGACACACTTGTGTAGAGAGGGCAATGAACCAGAACTGTAATTCATATTCAAGATACAGGCACACTACATGATTATACAGCATCTCAGTTTTGTTCACTCTTTCTTTTCTGTTGGATGTACTTAAAAGTTCACTGATGATTCTAGCATCTCCACTCTTGTAGACAAATATGGTCTTTATTATTTCAATCTTTTTCCTGGGTAGATATGAGTGTCCAGATGTGCTCCAGGTGTTCTTCATCATTAAAATCGGCAATTTGCCTTAAGACCAAGAAGGCTCCAGCAGCACCCACAGAATTTCTCCTTCTACTCCCTCTGAGTCACATTGTCTCTATCTCCCTCTGGCCTGTTGCCTGAAGGCCTTGTTTCTTCAATGCCAGGCTGCTCTCATGCTGTGGGCACTCCTCAGGTACAAGCAGATGGCTCCCACTTTTGTTCACTGTTTTATAGAGTTGTCCCCACTGAGCTCTTTGAGTCTCTCTCCAGAATCCCTTCCCCTGAGCACCTCTGTGGTGTCTCTGTCCTTAGATCCTCCAGGCAGGACTAATTTCTGCTTGGTCAATGGCTCCTGAGGAATGGTTTGAGTGTAGGAAAGGCAGGGAGATACAGGTTTCCCCCAGCTCCTGGGAAGCATGCACTTATCCCAGGGAGAGGCTGTTTCAGACTACACTTTGCAGAGAAAGACTTTTACCTGCTGTCTGCAAGCCTGACTGGAGTTACAGCACTGCTGCCTCTTTCCTGCTCCCTGTTCCACACAATGTGGCTAGCTGGCTCCAGCACATGGTGAGGGAGCAGGAGAGATGCCCAGGGCTGCAATGTCAGAGCCTGGAGGCAGTCACCACAATGGTGGCCTGGGGCTGCCAGCCTCAGCTATGCTGAAGGACAGGAAGAGATCAGCACCTGAGCTGGCCCCTTTCCACTGTTTTTTTCTTCTCTTGTTTTGACAGAACAGTGATAACGGAGTTCCTCCTAGAAGGGAAACAAAACTGAGTCTGGTTGAATAACGCTGGCCCCCAAAATCCACCTGAGTGCACTTCTTTGGGAAAGGGTTGGACACACTACTCTCTCTCTCAGCTAACTGGCAGACTGGGGAGATACTGGAGAATGTCTTGCAGCTTTCAGTAGGAGGTTCCACAAGATAATGTGGTGTTTGCCCCTCAGCTTTGGTGTACAGTCAAGCTCTGGATGCTGTGTCCAGCTCTGGTCACTGCCTCCCAGCACACCAAGTGGCAAACCTCAACTTTTAGCCACCCCATGGAGACCAATTCTATCATTCTGGTCCAAACCTTCCCCTTTCGCAGTTTTCCCCTAAGACTGATCCTACCACCTCTCCACATCTTCACAATCCTCAAAGGTGAATGCCTTTTCTTGCTGGGCCACCTCTTCCTGCTCATTCTCTCCTTCCAGTCTCCTCTGCTTGGTTGCCAAGGCCTGAGGGCCTGGTCTCCCCATGGCAATCTCCTCCTCAAGTTTCTCTCAGCTGGAACAGCACTGGCTTTCTGCTGTCCAGGCTATCATTTCACAGGCCTTTTTCTGTCCGAAATCATCATCCATCCACCTTCCCTCAGCCATCTTTGTGGACTTCTGTTTTTATCCTCTCAGATCTGCACAGAGATGGGAGCCTTGTTCTCTGTTCCTTTCATTCTTCCACAATTCCTGCCCCAAGTGAAGCTGGCTATATGTGTATCCCCCATCACCTGTTGGGTCCCCAGACTCTCCTGCATCTCTCCGGTTTTTTATACCAGCCTCTTCCTTTCCCTGGGTGTATTTTTTCTCAAATCTGGCACTAGCACAGGAGAGCCAGTTCATAGGTGCCTTCTATGCAAAGTTGCACGACAAGATGAGGGGCTTTCAGAGCTGTTAGGAAGATCTAAGGGCAGGGGCACAATGTCAAGGATGGGTAAAAAAGGCTAAATATAGAGAAGGTGCAGCTCAGGTTCAGGACTCCATCTGAACCTTTAAATCCCTTTGAGGGAAAAATCTAAATGAAGTTGGGAATTGTTGTCAGCCTCAGAAGGACAGGGAGCCACAGATGAGTGATAATAATAGGTCCAGCTTTGCCTGTCACTTCCACCCATCACATCCCAACAAAATTTGTTCAGAGTGAGTTAGTCCCCACTGGAGCACAGCTGCCTCCCAGGAGGACCACAGCAGGTGTGCAGAAGAGTGCAGAAGAGCAGCTTGTCAAGTAAGTTTAGGACAGGAAATGGGGGAACTGAATAGGGTAAGAACAGGGGAAAGTGGAATGGAGCTTGGAGCCTGGCCAAGGCATGTTACTGCCCTAAGCAGGATCTAAGGGATGCACATTTCTTGTGGACCTGCAGCTCAGCTCATGGCTGCTCATGGTAACTGCCCAGACTGGTTTTAAGGGGAAAGGTTTCCAAATGGCGCACCCTCAGCTCTCCCTGGAAATAATGGCTTTTTCAGATCAATGCTAAGCAGTAGAGGAAACCAAGTTGTTAGGCACCTTTGAAAAAGTAGTTTCACCACCATCACCTTGGCACTAGAAAGTGCAATGGAGCAAGACAGGAGGACCTTGGCACCAGCACTGGTCCACAGAGCTGTGCCTCCTGCAGAGCCACACACATCACACGAAAGTATGGCACAGTCAGAGTCTGGGCTTAGTCACTTCACATCAGCCCCTCTTCTGAGCTCTGCCTTGGTTGTGGTCACGCAGTTCACAGTTCTTGGCTTTTGAAACCAGGTTTCATTTCTTCTACTTTCCAATATGATGGCTCCACTGAGCTCTTTTCCCCCCTACCTTTTATGACAAACTTGTTGGAGGTACCTGCTGTAGTGCTCCTGTCTGGGGGCAGGAGACCTATCCTGAGCCCTTGGGTGCCTTCTTACAGCAGACCGAGTGCCTCCATCTTGGCACGAGGCTGAGGGGGTCTGGAGTCTTCCTCCTCCTGCCTTTTGCTGCCATGCCATGACTTTTCAGGGCAATGGCTATGTCCCTTGCATCAAGCCAGGGCAGGGGCCCATCCTGCACCCCGAGGGATTGTCCTGCTGAGCCACCTGCATCACTTCCTTGTGGGAATGGGGGTGCAAGTGGTGGGGTGGAAGAAAGGGGAGCTGAACCTCCTGATTTTCTAGCCTCCGGGTAAATTCCACCACACTGGGGAGGGAGTGGTGTCTCTGTGGGATGCATGGAGAGGGCCGTAAATAGAAAAGGGAAAGGAGCAGGAAGGAGGACTGAATATTAGTAGGCAGCATCCCTGGGTCTCTGTGTAATCCCTGGCTGGCCTTGCATGCTCGCCCTGGTGACCCTGGGCTTCTTGCAGAGCCGGATACAGAGATGATCCCCCTCTCCTGTGATGGAGATCAAAGGCCAGGGTAAAATTACCCTGCTCTGTTCCTCTCTTTCTGTGGGCTGCTTCTCCATCCAGAAAAGCAGCCAGCTGAACAGAGGTGTGCAGGAGCCCACTGGGAGTGTATATGGGTGTTGAGTGCTGAGGTCTCTCAGGAGACTCATTGCCCTCCTGTTCCAGTCTGGCAGCTGGTGAGATTTACCTGCCAAGGGAAGAGCAAGTGACCCCATCCCAATGCAAAGCCCATCATCACTGTAAAGATACCTCAGCACTAGCCCCAACTTCTCCATTGTGCTCTTCCCTCCCTCATCCTCAGATGCCTGCACATGGGATCAGTCCTTGTACAAAAACTCTAACACCCACCACAGTATCAGACCAAGAAACCCAGGGTCTCAAGTGCCAGCCTCACCAAAATGACCTCAGGGATAACAAGACAGCATCCTTACCAGGCTCTGTAGCACAAGGTGGGTTTCAGTTGCCTCCAGATGGGACCCACACAGCCTGCCTCCCCTGCTGAGAACAGGTCCCTGCCGGCCACAAGCCCCTTGGTCACTTCACGGTCCCTGGTCAGTCCTGCCCGTCCACCCAGCGAGCCTCTGGCTCCCTCTCCACTCCTCAGCCTCTCCCAGGACTTATCTCCCCATGGGGAGCTGGAAGGCTGTGGACGGGAGGGGCTGGGGGAGGACTGATTCTAGGAGCAGCGTCAGGCAAATTAAATCAGACACCAGAGACTTGGGGAAATCGGATTGGGACATAATGCAAAGCGGGTGGATGGGGAGGGGTGAAAAGAGAGAGTAGCACACTGCTCCGGAGGGGAAAGAAACCATCACAGGCAGATTTGACTCCCTCTGTTTATATTAACAACAAACTAATAAAATGAAGATTAGCCAGAACAGGCTAGGATTATAAACCACTAGGGCAGGGCTTGCTGCACCTCATGGTCCACAGGAATTCCCCTTTTCCTGGGGACAGCATGTCACTTGTGCCCTGGGCAGGACAGGAAGAGGGACAGTGCCACCCATGCTGTCCCTGCCAAGTGAAAACCCAAAATGGGGCAGGGCCAGGGTCCCAGCCTCTTTGAGCAGCAAACTGAGCTCCACATGGGGAAAACAGAACTGGGCACAGGGGCCAGAGATGGCAAAAGATTTGGTGGCATGCCTTTTGGCAGCCACTTTAGTGGGATGCTGTCAGGGGATTATGTTGGCCTCAATCTCTTTTAATCTCTCCTGCAGCTTTGGCCCAAGCCTGAGATAAATACCTTTTAACGGATCTCATCTGACGTCAGGAGGCCATCAGTCTAATCACCCAAGCCACCTTTGGGCAGAGCAAGCCAGAGCTGTGGACACTGGCCCCACAGCCCTCCAACAGGGTCTCATCAAGCAGGAGCCATCCAGTGCCCCATGTAAATCACTGGGAGGGACCTGTGAGTGCTAGGACCTGGTGGACCTCCTGCTAGGGACAGGGAATTTGAAATGTACACATATTTTCTTTTTTCCATGATCCTGGGAAGGATGGAAGACAAAAAAGGTTGCTGATGCAGGTTTCCCAGGCTTGCACGTTAAAGAGGTGCCAGGATTCAGAACAGGGAAAGGCTTCTCTGCTTCAGTCCTGCTCCTCCAGTGTTGTGGGGATAGGGTTAAGCACAACAGCTTCCACTGGGCAGGTGCCTTGAGCCAACAGCAAAGAGGGGAACACCCACACATCCTACACCACTGGCCCTGACTCTCTGGACTTCTTCCTTTCCATACCATGGTCTCCATGCACAGCTCTCATTGAGATCTCTTTCACAACTCTGACGCTTCCCCAGAAAAGGGACACTGCTCTCTTTGATACTCCATATCCACCTTGTTCAGTTCCCATTTGGCTACAATATAATCCCACCTCTGGACACTAATCCCCTGGGCAGTGACAGGAGATTGTCTTTATATCAGCACAGAAGATGATAAAATATCTCTTCTGCTTTCAGGGACAATTTGGTGCATGGAGAAGAAAAAAAAAAAAAGAGGCCTTGCTTCAGGGAAATGTGAGTCTACAGAGCTTTTTCTTAAAGGTACTTCCCACTGTTGCCAGAGGTGAGTCATGGCAGAGCTGACTTTCTTGCCCTCCCTTATTGGAAGTATCTGGCATCTGGGCAAACTCTTTGTTTTCTTTCACTGAGGGCTTGATCTCCTTCCATCATTTGTTAATTAAATTTCTGCCAGCAACCCATCTGCATGTGTCCCTCCTGGTGTACAGACTCAAGCTCTCACCATGTGTGTCCAGCATTTTGCTTTTATTCCATATATTCAGTCCCTCATCTTCCCTCTCACACACCAATCTTGACATTCTGGAGTTTGTAGGTGCCGAGAAAAGTCAGAGGCTTCTCCTTTGAATTCCTGAACGTGACACAGCCCTTGCTCCGCTAACTCGTCTTTGGCCCTGTATGACCAAGAAGCTGGCTCTGAGAGGAGTGGGGTGAGGGGAGCCTGCCTTCTTACTTCTGAGTGACGCAAACATGCTGGCAGGGCAGTGAAGAAAGATCCTGGTGTTACTAACCTTAATACACTGTCCCTACTCCCATTTTTCAGCTGCTGGGATGTCACAGAGAAGAAAGCTGCATCCCTCCCCATCACTATGGCTCTAACATGCTAATAAACTGCTCCAGGCCCCTGTGGTTGTCGTACTACCAAGACCTGCCAGACCACTGTGCATGCCAGTCCTGCCTCAGAGCCCTGTGTACTCAGAACTCATCTCTGGCCCGCAACTGCTTGGGGTGCTGCATCCTCTCTGAGCCAGGCTTGTGCCTCTGGCTTGTAGACCTGGCTCTGCCATTGGGAATGAGGGGCTCTGTGGAGGATCTGCTGTTGTGATCAGCCCCCTGATAGTCTCCTCCATCCGTCCGGTTCTGCTCCACAGCTCTCTGCTCCATCAGCTCCTCTGCCTTCACCCGTTCCTGCAGCCATGGAGAGAAATGATTTGAACACCTCCCTGCTAGGATTTCAGACCTGCTCACAGGGGCCAATGAGACACATCTTGTCTTCGCCTCGTCCATCCAACCCCACCAGAGCCCATTCTCCCTTGCAGGAGCCATCACAGGCTGACCCCCTCCACCAAGTACCTTGTCAGAGAGCAACCATGAGCTGCTGCACTAGGCCCTGCCCCATGGGAAAATTCAAAAGCCATTCCTCAGGGCATTTGATCTAGTTTGGAGGTGCTTGTCTGTATTTCTCTAGCATGGTCCTTTACCTGCTCAGCATGCTCCTGGGAGTGTGTATACCAGAGAGCAATGGCACAGCGCCTTCCGCGGCTCACTGCCCACACACCGTGGGGGTTCTCCTTGCCAGAGCTGAAGGCTACCAGCCTCCCACACTTAGGATGCACCTTGGCCTGCCAGGAGAGAGAAGAGACAATGAAGCGAGCAGCCCCTTGCTCTGGGGTACACTGTCCTTCTACAAAGATGATGTTGCCTCTGGAAACAGCAAAGAGCCTCTAGATATCAGCTGCCAGTATATATGAGCAGAGTAGGCCCTGGGGAGGAACAGAGAGAACCAAAGGGACAACAGAGGTCACAGACACCCACAGACTGGAAGAGCCTGGAACATCTCTGCTAGAAAGGAGTTAACCTCTCCTCTGTCTGACATTTGCCTCAATTTGCCTTTAGCTGCCCCTATTTGAATCTGTCACAGCAACAGCACTGGATTGTTTTTGGAGTGGTGGGATCCAGTAACCAACTGGTTTCCTCCCACCCAGACTAAATCTCACCCTCAGTCCTCTGTCCTTCCTTTGGCCAGTCCCAGACTTACTGTGACAGTCACAGCATCCATTTCAGTGAAGAAAAGGTCCCCGCCTTGGAAGTCATCATTGAGGTAGAGAACGCCACTGTGGACAAAAAGAAGAAGGACATATAGATGGTGAAGCTCATTCATCTGAGGTGCTTCCCCACTCGTCACACGAGAGTGTGGCACCTGACTGATGCCAGAGGTACAAAAAGTGACTAAACCAGTTATCAGGAGAATCCATTTGGGGGTGTTAAATACAACAGTGCCTAGCTCAGAGGAGGCCCTGAGCTGCAAACCACAGGAGGCTGGAAGAGTACTCCATGGAGCTGGCTCTACACACTCATTCTGATTTTTTTTTTTTTTTTTTTAAATACTCTGCAGCATGCAGCTGTGGCACCATTGTGACAATGCCCTGGGCTAAATGGACCTCGGTCCTGACCTGGCATGACCTTGTTTATGTTTTAATATTGGGAATAATACAAAGCCTGGAAGAGGAGATTGATTAACAAAGAATGCCACGTCTTAAGAATCAAGGAATAAAGGGTAACATAAGATTGGTTAAAAAGAGGCTTGGCACATGTGGAAAAGAAAATTAAAACAAGAAATTTATTTACTCTTAGTAGACAAAAAGAGAAGCAGTGAGATGACTGTGAAGTACAGGCAAGACCACAGTAAAGTGGAAAAAAAAACCCACCAACTGCATGAGTTCCTCTTGGTATTCAATTAAGCTGGCAGAGAATGCCAAAAGAAAAAAAAAAAGCTCATTAATGGGACTGGATGTATGAAATAGATATCAATGCTGTGGCTGCTAAAGTAAAATGTTGAAGACATAAGGACAATGACAGCATTACCAACCATGAAGTCCAGAAAGTTATAGCTCTTCTCCCATAGGGTTTTAAAAAGACTGAAGTCAGGGTGTTAACACATTACTGGAGAAAAGCAAGGACAGCTCTCACCAGTATAAAGGGGCAGGAGGGTAGTGATAAATGGCTAAAGCATAAACAGGCCTATTAGCCCAACCTCAGCAGTCTGCAGGGCTTTCAAATCCATTTCTCAGGAGACAGATAATTGAAGGACAAGAGGTAAATGGAAAATGGTTTTAAAATGTAAAATGGGTGTACTAAAAGCAGATTGGGTTAGTCACATAGTCTTTGAGAAAACTGTTGATTTCCCAGGGAAAGACAATGTACTCGATTTTAGGAGTTTGGACTCTGTCAAAACGAAGTATTCAGAACAGTGCCATTAGAGAAATTACTAATGAACAGAGAAGGTGAAGAAGAGCATGTGAACAGGACACACTGAATAGTGCACAAGTGGCACTGAAATGAGTACTGTTCACCTGGAGGACAACTACTGGAACTCTTGGACCGCTGGGTCCAATCTTGTTTAATACTTTCATTAATGACCATAGCAAAAATACACAGAAGAGATCCAGGAAGTTTTTGAATGATGCTTCTTAGATGGTCTGAAGCATAGGTGCCTCTTTCAAAAGGACACTAGAAGAGCTCAGCTCTTGTTGAGCTGGTTGGTCTACCACACTTCATTGTGCAAGAGAGCAGGAATACTCCTAGAAATAGCTCAGTGGCATAGATCCAAGAAAAATATTTTAATATACACTGAAGTACAAGTCAGAGAATCCTACTATCCAGGGAGGAGTGAGGTGACACGATAACCTTCCCACAAGAGAAAAAGAGAGCTAACCAGTCATAAGATAGAGCCTTATAACTCTATGTTCTGACTATACCAAGTCAATATCCATGGAAGAAGGGAAATACAATTAATGATATCAAACAAAATTCCCTCTAAGTCCCACATCCCTACCATAGGCTGCTCAGAAAAAATTTCTGCTCTGGGTTCAGCTGCCACTCAAAGAAAAGGCATATAAGATTTTTTGGATGCCCAGGAATGAGATGGTGAATAGGGGGAACAAACTGTAGTGAACTGGCCTCATTTGGCTGCAGTGTGCTACACTTGTCACCATCTTGAAAATGTACTTGTTTGTTTCACAGAGGAGTAACAAAACCCGCCACAGGCTGGAACAACCTCTCACATGTAATGAAAAATCCCGGCACAAAGTATTGGCAGTGATTCCTCAGAGAGATCAATGGGAGAATAGCCACCAAAGTACACTGACAGCTCAAACAAAGGAAATCCAAGAAGCCTCGTTCTCCTTCTCCTGTAATGTGTGGACAATGGAGCAGTAAGGCTGTGAAAGACAGAACAAGATTGAAAGAAACATCTTGTCATAAGGGCTAGCAGTGGACTGTAGTATTGTGATGGACAAGTAGACAAGAAGACAATTTAATGTCATGGTTCTAGATCCAAGCAGCCTCCCAGACTCATCCTGCTCTGTCAATGATGGATGTGGAGAGGGAGGAAGAAGAAAGGGTAGATCTTCTTCCCAGTCTAGAGGAGGTGTTTCATATCTCATTCTGCAGTGACTGATGCAGCCTTCTGCCTGATGCTACAGCCTTCTGCCTGATGCTACAGCCCTGGCTGGCTTTGAGCCAATGACCCATTGCCTAGTTTCTACAAGCTGAGCTCATCCTCTGTTGGGGCTGGGGAGACATTCTGATCTCCACATGATCTAATGCAAGTCCCCTTCTCTTACCTGTAATCCCTATAGACGTAGGCAGGCGGTTCTTTCCAGCACTCTTTCCCCTCAGGATCCAACAGACAATTATCAGCATGGACAGGATGACTGAGATCCATGCGACCTTCCTGCTCCTCTGAAAAGAGAAGTTGCAAAAAAGAATAAGGACATTTTAAATTTCAAGAAAGAATAAGGCAGAGAGTGAGTGACACATTGAGAGTACAGGGAAGATAGTCTCCTGAGAGCGTGTGGCTGAGACTGGGAAGAAGACTCTCCAGGAGACAGGGATTAGCAGGGTGAAGGATTCTTTACCCTCTACAGCTGTGCGGCACACAAGGTGTGTGAATGAGAAATGCAGTTTCTTTCCAGGAGTGAAATATGATTCTATGATTTTCCGTGATTTCTCACTGGCCTGCAGAAGCAATTTGGCATCTTTCCAGTCCACATCCCCATTCTGGGCCAGCTACAAGTGAAAAACAAGCCTGTTAGAATACTTACAGAGACACTCTAAGAAATGACACACGTACACAGTACAGAAGAACAGGTCTGCGTAAAGTCCTGTGGTTACACATGTAACAAAAGAACAGGTTTTCTTATGTAAACATGTCAGGAGTACACCTATACAGCGCAGTGATTCTTTCCCTCTACTCAGCAGGTGAAGTCACATTTGGAACGCAGCATCATTTCGTGTCCCCCAGTACAGCAGGGACACTGGCAAACTGGAGTGAGTCTTCAGTGGTGGGTCCTAAGATGGCTGGGGGGCTGGAGCACATGACTTAGAAGAAGAGGCTGGAAGGGCTGGGTTTCTTCAGCCTAGAGAAGAGAATGCCAAGGGAGGATCTAACTACAGTCTCCTGTCACCTGAAAGGTGATTATAGAGAAGATGGAACCTGTCTATTTTCAGAGGGACACAGTGAAAAGACAAGAGGCAATGGGCATAAGTTTCAGCAAGGGAAATTTTGGCTAGACATAAGAAGAAATTTTTTCCCCTTGAGAGTGGAACAGCACTGAAAAATGTACCCAGAGAGGCTAGGCAATCTCCACTCTTGTAGATGTTTACAACTTGTCTCTGCAAAGCCTTGAGCAATTTCATCCAGCTTTGGAGTGAGCCATGCTGTGAGCAGGGGGCTGAAGCAGAGCTCTCCAGAGCTTCCTTCCATCTTAAATTATTCCACAATCCTAAACTATGTATGTCTGTAAGACTATTGCACAGGGACAAGCAGCAATCCTGAAATCCTGCTCCACAGGAGAGAAGGTACTTGTCAAGCCCTCCATGTACAACACCTAAACATAAAGTTGGTGGGTCAGGAGAAGCTACACATGTTCTTGTAATGAAGATAACACACTCATGACCCTGTCCAGAGTGCACTTCACAGAGAAAAATGCTCAGGTGGTAAACACACTTTATGGACAACCAGAGCCACTTACCTGCATGGCCTTCAGAACGGTTAACCCTTCAAATCTCTCATGTGGGGTGTGAGGGGACCGTCTTGCTCGGTAGCCATCTCCTGTTCCTCCTGCTGCCTGGAATAGAATGACGCAGAGGCCACACATTAGGCTGCCTTCTCTCCTCCTCAGCAACATTACAATTCTGCCTGCTGAGGAGGAAAGGACATATATTGGAGCTCCTCCAATACCCAGGCCTCACCTTTGTCAGCCGGAGAAGGTCCCTACACTCAGACTCCGTCAGGACTCTGTCAAACACAACCCTCTGGGTTCCATTCATCTCTTGGGAATCCATGGTGACAGTGATACCCTCAAAAGGCAAAGTACCTGTAGAAGTACAGACAGAGATGAGCAAGCTTTGGCTAAGAAGCCCTCAGACACCAACCCCCAGCCTGGATAAGGAAGTAGAGAAACACTATACATTCTCTGGGAAGACAGGACAATTCCCCAGAAGTGCCCATTCCCCACAGACCTGGGCCACTTGCACCCCTCACATGCTTCAGGGAAAACAGAAGCATCAGCTTGGGGAGGTGGCCTACAGAAAGTGCTTCAGGAGTCAGAAGAAACTTGGGACTTGCTGGGAGAGCAGCAGGGAGTTGGGGACAGTTGAATGCACTGTGGATCGCAGCAGCAGAATGGGTCCAGCCTCCTGGGGTGAGGCTCTGGTGACAAGGTGGTGGTAAACACTTCCATCAGCCCTCCTTTCTATCATGCATCTTATCGCAGAATTATCTCCAGTGCATCTTTCTACTTTCTCCAGTCCCCAAAAGAAGCAATGGGTATTAGTCGATGACTTGATCTTTTGATCTTTGGTCTTCTCCCTGTCCCCTCCTCTCACCTCTGGATAGTAAGGAATGCCAATGCATTCAGGCCCTCAGAATGATCTGCTCTCCCACATGACGCAGCAAGAGAACCACTTGGGGTCACTTCAAGCAAAGATGATAGGTCAGAGCCCTGCAAGAGTATAGGGCCATCAAGAACACAGGACTCTACATTGCAGTCTTTAGCATTTGTCCCCAAGCCATTTGGACTGGTGTTTTTCAGTGAAAGACTTGCCCAAGCTGAATAGTCTGTTTCCAGTTTCCATTCTCCACTTTCTTCTCTTTGTCCCCTTCAGAAGAACGTTGTTTGAAGTTGGGCTGGTGGAGTTGAACCAGGTTTCGTGTAGACACTTCTGCCTGTCCACACCAGCTGCGCTGAATAGGGATCTGCATGTCCACAGGCTTATCATATATCCAGGCAGCACTGGCCTCAGCTTCTCTAGCCACAGTGCTCTTTAAGTTCCCATCCCAGAGGGGTATGCAGTGAGATCTTGCAAGATTAGACATGCATCACAGATGGAGAAAAGAAACAGTAAGACTTGCTGAGCCATTCGAGACAGTTTGCATATATGCTAGCATTCAAATGTCTGAGGATGCAAGAAAACACAGCATTTAGCCTAGCTGACTGCATCCAAATCTTTCTTCAAGCTCTTTTACTCACCTCTCTTCTCCCTCTCTTCCACATCCAGAGTTTCCTGCTTTTGCTTCTCCTGATCCTCTCTCGGGAGCAAGGGAAAAAACAGACCAGGGCTGTCAGCACACAGAGATATATCTAACCCTCCTCTGTGGACAGCATTTCACTTCTTATTACCGTTTTGCCCATTCCTCAGTATTACTGTTCCTTACATCACCCCTGCCAGTCTGCCCCCATCCCCTACTTCCAACACTTCTATTTCAGTCCTAGTCAACTCATCCGACCTTACCTGTATTTCTGCTTTAGATTTTCAGGAATCAGCTCATCTGGAGTCCAAAGATCCTGTAGGAACAAATGCAGACAGTCCACCACAAAGCAAACTCCCACAGCAGATCAGGACAAACAACCAGTTCCTTTTCCCTGTTCTCCACAGAAGATCAGACCAATGCTTCTGGCCTGAATCTGAGGACAATCAGATTGGGCTAATGTATATGCTCACTACAGCAGTTTCCAACTAACTTCAGTCCTGAAGCAGGAGAAAGGCCTTAAAAGATCCACCTCACAAGTACTTGAGGGTCCTGCTCATCAGCATCTGATTCTCTCTGGATCAGGTGCTACTAAAGCAAGTTCTACCTACTGTCTTAGTGAAATCAGGGCAGGAAAATTAAGATGATATCATTACTTACAGGGTCATTAAAACTTCCTCCTAGATGCTCCACTGCATAGTAAATCAACTTCTTCTCCATCAGGGATCTCTGCACATAATGGTGAATATTCTATAGAAGCAAAGAGCCTGTCAAATAACCACTCCACAAAATGCAACCCCATCCCTGTCCATGGCAGAAACCTTCCCAACACACTGCTGTGTGCTATGAGGGCCCAGTTCTGTCCCCAAAAGACCCTGCCTGGTCTGCACCATATGCAAACTCAGACTCCAGTTTCTTCAGTCCTGGGCTTGGCACACATCTGCGGTAAGACATATGTTTCCCTTTTTGTCTCCTGGACCCATGATCCTGTTGTATGGGACAGGGGAGAGCCAGAAAGTACAGACCTGGGGTTGTAACTACCTCTCTTGCTGTGATAACTGTGTCTTCTCCGAGTTCTGTGCGGTACTGTTTCATTTTCTCCAATATTAGCTCATCCGTGGGATAGAAGAGCAAGTAGGAAGCAGCACATTCAGCAGCCAGTGCCTGGTTCCCAACTTGGGCAGGGACAAAACAGAACAAACAGATATCTTTCTGAAACACTTAGTTTTAGCAGCAAACGCGTATAGGCCTGCAGCAGCCAAAGTCCTGGTCAGGATCTGGCAGTAGGAGGCCTGTCACCAAGCACACATCAATCCCTGCCTAGTTGTGCCTCTACCAAACAACGGTCAGAGAACACAGGGAATAAGCTGGGCAAAGAACGGGCCCACTTTCAATAATTAATGGGAGCTCAATTAGAGGAGACAGAGAAATATATATATATTTGAAATAAATAAATATTTCTCTACATATTTAGTATATTTATTTAGCATATTCGTTAAATATATATGTATACACAGGTGTATATATATTTATCTTCTTAAAAAAAATGTCTGTCTTTAAAGACATATGACGAAGAAGGAGAGTCCCACCTCCCACACCCAACAGACATGATAAGGGGCCTGGGGTCTGGAGTCTTCTTTGAGATATACGTTTTACCAGTGGTCTGACAGAGGAGTTGACAGGCAGTTGAGTCAGTGTAGGAGGGAGTGGAAGTGTCCAAGAGAAGAGCTGAGGGGCATGTGAAAGTGACAGAATGACCAATGTCATGACAAGCCATTATTTCAGCTAGGGCAGGCAGGGCTGCCTTGGAAGGAACACCACTGTTAACATGAGATGCATGCATATGCTCTAGATAAACTGTGGGGGCCTGGTGTGGAGCCACATACTGAAAAGGAGGGTATGAAATACACAGCTTGGACAGCTGGAGCAAGGACTTGAAATGGAGAGTGCTGTAGGAAAGATTTGTCCACACACACAGTGGAAACAGCCACACATTACAGGAGCTGCACAAGGAGACTGAAGCGGAGCACAAGAGACCTCTTCCAAGGTGGCTACAGGCTTAGGCTTGGGCTAGAGCAAGAGAAGAGAGGTTCTTCTCCTTGTGACATTCTGCCGTCGAGGTCCAGAGGCAAGTGGCAAGTTTAGGGATGCCACAGCATCACCCACTGGTTTGTAGCTCTGCTCACCTTGATCATAGGCAAACTGTAGTAAATCAAGATGAGAGGGTATGAAATCTTCTGTGGCAGAAATCCGCCCCGGCTTTGTGGCAATTTCAAGGACGCATTGCTGTCTGCACTTCAAAACCTGAATATAATGGGCTGCAAGAAAGAGAGGCATGAAAGCCAGCAGCTCCTACTTTTGCCAGACAGGAGTGCTGGAAAATGGGGCATGTCCAACGTGAAAAGCGTGGCCTTCCTACCCCTCCCTCTGTGCCTCTAACACTACCTGCAATGGCTTCATACAGGCCAGGCTGCATCTCCTCCTCCTGTTCCTCCTCCTCTTCCTCCTCCAGAGGCCCTTCACACAGGGCACAACACTCTTCTAGTGCTGACAGCGCCTCTCTGAGTGACTCCTCCAGTTTGTCTACAGCCTGCAGGTACTCATCTGCATTGTAGTGCTGCACACCAGCCTCATACGCTTCCTGCAAAGGACAGATCCAGGCTCCTCATTAGTGTGGGTGTCACCAAAGGACACCCTGAGCCTTTGTCACTCTCAGGATAGTGCTGACGCCTAGGGGCCTGCTTGGATCATGCACAGCCCACAATGCAATGACAGCAATTCCTCTGGACTTAAGCCAAGTGTACTTCTCCAAAGCCCTGCAACCTGCCATAATTGTCACCATAAAACCTGTCTGTCAGAATTGCAACAGTGTGCCTTCACTGATGCACAGATACTTTGTCTCAAGCCATGTCCCTTGTGTGGGAATAGATCAGGGCCCCAGACTCGTCCCTAGCAAGTGATAGGATCTGCTGATGCCTGGTTCTGCATCAAACCCTCACCCAGTGTGGTGCAGCCTCCAGGTCTCGGAAGTTGTCTGACTTCACCCCCGACATACGGCGGTATTTCTCTATGTCCTCACGCATCTGGAGGTGCTGGGGATTAGCGACGAAGAACGTGTGAGCAGCGGACACTGCCTGATCCAGCTTCTTCAGCTGTAGAGAAAAGGCAGCGCATGTAACTCCCGTTTCTCTTCAGGCCCACCCTTCACCCCAGCTGCTATGGCCGACTTCCATGACCACAACACCGTGCTGCGACCCAGATTAACCCACAACACATGGGTGTCCCATGCTGCCCCCGACAGCCCCCATCTGGTCCAACTGCGCTGGGCACGGGGTGGCAGCCCGCAGGACCTCGCCTCAACTTCCTCAGGCCGTCGGCAGTGGTCTAGGGAGAGGTCCTGGGGGCAGCCACAGGAAAGCATGGGTGGGAAGGGGCTGCTGGAGGTCTCCGGCCCGCTCCCTGCGCACAGCAAGGCTGTGCCACGACTCCACCGGGTCGCTCGGGCCCTCCCCGAGGGCGGCGACACCCTGGCCGCTGATGATGCCCCCACGCCCCGGGCTCCGTGGAGCCCCTCTGGGCAGGCCCAGCCGCGCTGCCCCACCTGGAAGAAGGCCACCTGGAGGTAGTTGTAGGGCTCCCTCTGCTCGAAGTCCCGGCGGATGGCATGGCTGGCCCGGTGGGCGGAGGGCGCGGCGCCCAGCCGGCTCCCCAGGCATTGCTGCAGGCAGTCGGCGCGCTGCAGCACCCGGTCGAAGAGAGCGGCCTCCCAGGGCACGGCCCCCGGCGACCCGCCGAGGAAGCCCGCCTCGCGGCGGCAGG